>BSBK01000355.1:0-217500 GCA_027943335.1 Chamaecyparis obtusa | reverse complement strand
AATAAATCCTAGAGAAGAGAGGGGAGGTGAAAGGAAAAGAATACAATAAATCACAACTCCTAAAAAAACCCACAACCTTCAACCACACACAACTCATCAACCAAGATCCAACCACTTGTAAAAGAAACATGAAAAGTGGAAGGGATCAAACCAAGAGAGAAGATGAGAAAGGGGTCAAGCACTTCAAAGTACATCCACTTAAAATTATCATCCCTTTATATACCCAACACCACCTCAACTAAGAAATGAACCAACCTTTCTCCATGGAAAAACAAATATATTGAAACCTTAAATAAAAGGAGGAAGTTAAATGAGCTGAAATTATCAATGTTCTTGCCCTCAAGAAAATTAGACCCAAATAACTCCACCAATCATAAAAAGAGGAAACCAAACACCCAAAAGCCATAGTCTTCCAAAGCATACACACCCCACAATAGGAGGAAAGAAACACAAAATAAGGAAGGAATGAGTAATCATAGTAAAGATCATCCCTGAAAGAATCTCACAACCCACCATCTTCAACAACTCTACCACAAATAAAACTTTACCTCCTGTAACAAAGCACTGTAGAAAAATAAAGAAGGCCCAACAAAGAGAAAGGTGGGATAAGGGAAAAATAATAATAAATCTCAACCTTTGGAAAATCCTACACCCAACAACCACCAACCCTAAAAAATTGAATCCTTTAGAGTACCGAGACCAGAAAGAAGGAAAAGGGAGAAAGGAACCTGAAAAAAAGTGGGAGAAAGAAAGGGGTCTAAATCATCAGAGCCCAACCACTTAAAAAATTAACCCCTAATCTATTTCCCAACTCTATCATGAGGAACCAAATTAGAACCCCACATAAAAGGCTTCCTTACGACACCCAACACATAACCTTAATAGAGAGAATAACCATGAACAAGAAATCTCCACAAACACCCCTTAATATGGACACTGAGCCAGCATCCAAGAATCGAAGAAAAAAAAGCTTCAAAATCACTACTCTTCCTAAGAAAAGTGACAAAAGAAAAGAGGAGAAAAATATGCCACATCGGCTCTATAGAGACAAACCAACAGTAGAGATACCCATGACCTAAAATATAACAAATGTTTTACCATAATTGGAAAGCCTCCAATGTAAAAAAACTAAAGAGAAAAAGCATAATAATAGACCCAATGAGAAAAAAGTAGAATGGTCAAAGGAGAAAACAAACAACCCTAAAGACCATGCTAGGGAAAAACATAGCCATGAGAACAATGAGATAGAACATTGCACAAATCCAGAGGAAACCATAAGAATAGTAATGGAAAAAATTCTCAGGCTAATCCATAAAAAATGGCTAAATTCCATGGCTTACTAATGCACGGAATGCCATTACCATGGGCCAGCCACCGAAACTTCAAGATGGGTCCCAACATCAACCGAAAAAAATGCTAGGCCAAAACCCAACAAAAACCACCACAAAATGAGATTCTACACATCTCGATCATTATCGCTATCATCTTCTTCGTCTGAGTCTTCCTCTGTAACATAGGAACGCCCAAAAACCCGAGCTCCTCCTTTTCTCTTCCTGCCTATCATTATCACCATTTTTTTGATAAAATTGTTTATTTGCATCTATATTTATGTTATATAGATGTGTTTCTTTGTTGATAATCTAGTTTATTTTTCTTTATATATTTCTTAAGAGGATGTATTAAATTGACATTGGATATAAAATTTTCTTAAATTTATGTATTACATATTAGGTTATTTATTAATGAAATAATCTTATACATTGTACATTAAAATGATTATTTGATATAAAGTATGTGAAATTGACTAATTGATGTATCGATTCTAATCTAGATATTTAAACATATATAAATAGATCTAATATAGAGATATAAGTTACATGTTAAGTTGATGTCAAACATAAACATGTCTTGAGTCAGAAATAAATATGTTAGTAATCATAAATGCATGGAAGACATCTAGATAACCATCATATATACAAGTAAAAACATGTAAAATATCATAAACACGTGTCAAAAATCATAAATGCATATGAACATTATAACAAGCATTTTTTATACAAGTAAACACATGTAAAACATCTAGATAAGCATCATAAAAATAAACTTTTAGTTAAACATCATAAAAATAAACACATTTGAAATAGATCTAGATAAACATGTGGATGAATATAGATCTAACAATATATATAAACATCATATGAAATATAAATAACACATAAATAAGCATGTATCTGGATGTGTCAAGTATAAGAAAATGAATCATCTATGTCTAGATCTAGAGTATAAAGATATATGTCAAATCACAAACACCATGTAAAAAAAATATCAATGAAACATATTGGTAAAGTACCATCAGAGATGCCCAAACATGGACCTATGAAAGTCTACATATAAATGTAAACAATGTATATCCAAATTATGGGTATAATACTAAGCTAAGTTATCATGACACATATTAAGGAAGAGACTATCTAACTAGGTGTCCTAGTTTGATGGATGTGTTACAACAAATCCCTACAATCTATTACAACACCTAGTTATATATCAATATATAATCATGTAAAGTTTATCAAGTAAAATAAAAATTAATATGCATACATATACATGTATGTAGGTGCATGTATATATAAACATATAAATATATGTGCACATGTTTAAGTATTTAAAACTCATATTTCCATTAGAAGATGTCACATCGACTAAGTCTAGCTTATGTATGCACTCTAACCCTAGACTGGGGGTAATGTGAGCTAACTATACTTTAAAAAATTATATATACCTATTAGTACGCAACTACAAATAATGGAACTCTGTACAGTTTAAACAAAAAATTAATAATTAAATTCATGTTATAATAAATCAAATTAAATACTTACATGTCAAGTGTAGGAGGATCATCTATTACCATCACATCCTCTACAATAGTTGCATCAGCACATCATCTCTAGACCTAAATATCTCTAGTAATGAGGAGTGTAGGAGGCTATGCATCTAAGAGAGGAGTGGTGTAGAGTCTGATTGTCAGATCATATCCATATAACTCATTTGACTCAATCATTATAGATGCTCCTTAAATGTCTCTAAGCCCTTAGATATGATATGGACCTAGTTAGCTTGTTTCTCCTACTATGCACCTCTAGAGTGATCTGTGGACAGGTCATGCTACATAAAGTGATGTGAATATTGTGTATGACTTTACATGGAATAGCTTAGTAGCACAAGATACAAGTTTCTAATGAAATCTTTAACATCCTCTATCTATATCTAATGGATCCATGTAATAAATGAATATGCATGGAGAAGGTCCTCAAGCGAATAATGGGACATATTATCCTATTGCCTAGCTTGTGAGATAGCGCATAGATCCTATAGCATTAGGAGGCCAACACCACTATATGGATTACAATCAGTCCCTACAATAGATGATAACCTTGAAGATGTTCTTGATTACATGAGTTGACTCAAAATATATTTTCCTAGCATATCTAATGTAATAGTAGTAGTTATAGATGTAATCTCACCAATCATGTCAATTGCTTCCATTTGAGAATCAATGACTTCTCTATATGTAGTGGGTGTCATATATGGCTCTATGAAAATAAATATTTTGTCAACCAAGTGTCTAGGAGTTGGTGCAAGTGTATCAACGCTAAAATACGATCGTAGTCTACAACTCAATGACACCCTTGATCAAAATAACTAGGAATATCAAGGTAGCTGATGTTGAGGCCCAAATAGACCTTAGTGTATAAATGGTGTGCAAAATGTAATATAATCTAGTCATTATTCTGATAACAACTATGTGCCACAAGCAAACATGGGTATATAATCTAAGAATTATCTATGGATCGACACATTGTGTGACCTGGTGTGCTTTCACCTTGGCTTTCCCCTCATAAAATGGAAAAATATTTAATATGATGGTATCCTTTGGGATGTAGTGCTAGACTATTTTGAAGGACACATCACTCGAGGTCTCTACTCTTAATCTCTAAAAAATCACATATGATATTTGTGTGCTAAAATGTTGACACACTTCTATGAGTCATTATATCAAAGATTTCTCAAGAATGAGGTCTCAAATGGTGACTCATAGCTCTCTATTCATGGGGTTCAAGGGTTTGTAATGGAGGTCATCAGTTTAGACCTAGTTTATGCCAATTGAAGTACACCATAAAATGAGAGATTCAAAAAGGAAAAGAAAGAATGCTAGTCTCCATGTGATCATCAAGTATGCATGCAAATAAAAATGGAAGCTATTCTAAATGATAACAATGCATAAAAGAAAAATAATCTATGAAAGGAAATGCTTATGCAAGATTATTCTATGAAAGTAAATATGAATCTAATCTAATATGCAAGTGAAAGGTTAATCTAAATGGATTTCCATGGGGAATGAGAGAAGAAGAAAAGAAAAAAGAAGTTGTAATGTTCAAGCTCAAGTGCTCAAATTCTTCTCCAAAATCACTCTCCCAACCTGCAGCATAACAATATAAAATCCTAGATGATGAAATGAGAAGGAGAGGACTCCTTATAAAAAAAGATGGACAGTCAAGATTAAGAGACAAAATGAAATGAGCAATGGTGGAGATTAAATCTTGGTTGATCCATGTGCTCAAGATTCTCAAGAGGCAAAATAAAAAAGATGTGTGGTTGAGATAAAGAGGCAAAAACCTTTTTCACAAGTCAAAATATTCTATTTCTTTGGAAAGTGCACTTTTATTTTTATTTTTATTTTATTAGTTTAGCAAAGTGGTTTTCATTATTTAATTAAAAGATTTTTTATTTATTTAAAAGGGATTTGTTCTTTTGATTAAATGTGGCTTAGGATAAAGTGATTTTATTATTTAATTAAAAGATTTTTTTAATTTAATTAAAAGGGAGCATGTTCTCTTAATTAAATAAAACTTAGGATAAAATGATCAAACCTTAGGAAATATTGAAATAATTGAATTAATTGATTCAGGAAATTGATAAATTGATGAATGGGTGCCCAAAGTCTAGGCAACCATTTTAGGGTTCATACATTTGCCCCTCTTTGACTAATGCATGATCTTCATGGGAACACATGTAGTCAAAGAATGGAGTTGAAGCATGAGATCGATTTGGGATCACAAAACAACCCAGATGTGTGATCGACAAATGAGAACACTTTAGGACAAGGATAAGTTGATTGAAAAATATAATGCCAACACCCCTGTAAATAGGTAATTATCAAGTCTAAATCAAGGTTTCCCCAAGCAAAGCAATTGATAGGTTTAATAAAGCTGAATCAAGGATTGAAGTTTGATAGGTACTTCCCCCTTGTGATTGAAATCAAAATGAGATAGAGGAGAACCAGTAAATTGATAAACTTGATCAAATCGAGCTAAAGATAAGGTTCTTAATGTAAGATGAAAGATATAAGGATCATAGAACCAAGGTAGATCATCAAGCATGAAAGATTATGCCCCAAGGTTGAATTAGAAGAAAAGAAGTGGGGTGAAAGAGAATGGAAGATTGAAGTTTGGAAGAGGTGAAAAGAAATGGAGAGAAGAAAGGGAATTTTCCTCAAGAAAAAGAATGCCTCAAAATCAATCAACTGTTTAAGATGGAAAATTTTAATTGAGATCATGAAAGAGGATAAGGAAATGAAGATCAAAACATGACCACATTTGATTAAAATTCCAAAAGAAAGATGAAGGAAAACCCTCTCAAACTCATAATGCAGCCTAAAAATGAAAATTAACATGAAGTCTAACAATGCAAGCTACATGAAAATGCAAAGTTGTACTTGCAATAGAGCAACTATAACATAGGATTTTGTGTTCATCATTCATCATAGAATGTTAAAGAACTTATTTTCATCGATGGGCCATTATTAACGGACATTGGAAAATCACACAATCAACACTACTCACAAGTGCAACTATGAAGATATGAATGTGATTTATATCGGATTGGAATGTAGAAAGATTCTAACATAAGCATCAAAGACATAAAGGTCAAGATGAATTCAATGTTATCTTACCCAATTTAGTGTAGAAAAACCATGCTCGCATCAAGGCACAGATGCTAGGATGATCATAAGAACGGTTGTGCAAAAATAGTCAAGGATGATGCCTCAAATCTCCTAAGTGTTTCAAGGGGACAACAAGAGACACTCTAGAGCTTCAAGACCACACCCACAAGGAAAAATAAAATAAAAACATGCCCCATGCCCCAAGTCCTCTAGCTATGCATCCCAGAGAGACTTCTTAGACAAGGACACTCAATGAAAATCAATAACAGTCAGCACACAAAGAAAAGATCATGACATATCTCAAGCTTTAAGTGTTGTGTTTAAAAATTTAAGTGTGTTAACTGATACTGAGTTCTATGGATAAGGATCGAATTCTTGCAAGAAGGTAAGATCACATGACAAAACTGGATAAGACCAAATTGATAAGTGTTGAAAAACACTCGATGCCAGGGGTTGTGTTGAAAAACACCATTTGTGAGGTGTCCTAAAGACTAATGCATCCAAGAGACCAAAGCTAACACAGTTAAGCCCCCTAGACAAAGACAAAGACCAATTCCAAACCAAGGCAACAAGGACAAGGCTAAGTGTCGAGGACGCGTGCTAAGAAATAGGGGTGCAAAGGTCTCAAGTAGAGCTCATTTCCAGGTTTTCACCACTTGGATTTTATTGCAATTTTTTTCCTTCTCTCTCTCTCTCTCTCTCTCTCTCTCTCTTTTAAGGAATCTTTATAATTTTTTTGTATTTTTGCTACCAAGGTGCCTATTTCCAAGTTTTCACCAAGGCACACTTTCTATTTTTTTTTTAATTTTTTAATTTTTGAATTTTTTTTGTATTTTTGGAATATATAATTTTTTGGAGATAGATCAAAGTGCCTATTGTTAGGTTTTCACTAAGATGATCTTTTTTTCAGGACATGTTCTGATTTTTAGAATTTTTGATAATATATCATTTTTTGGTGATTTTTTTAGGATCAATAATTATGTACAAATGATGCCCCCAGATAGAAAGGGCATCATGGATAGAACTTCTTCAGGTGCAAGACATTGATAGGATCAGGGACTTGCTCTCCCTGTGTAGTAGATAATAAATAAGCACTTGTCCCAAAAGTTGTTGTAATGACATAAGGTCCAAGCCAATTAGGTTCAAATTTTCTCGTTTGATCTCTATGTTGTTGATTCTTAGGATTTTCACATAGGACAAGATCGCCCACTTAGAATTCTCTAGGGAGAACATTTTTGTTGAAGGCTTTGGACATAGGCTTTTGATAAACCCTCATATGGTCAAATGATGCTTGATGTTTCTCATCTAGAAGTTCTAACTCTTTAAGTCTCATGGTTCAGTAGTCTTTGTCTGTAACTAGACCTTTGAGGGAAACTCAAAGTGAAGGAATCTCAACCTCTAAAGGTAACACTGCTTCAACACCATATGTAAGGGAAAAAGGAGTAGCCCCAGTAGGAGTATGAATACTTATTCTATAAGCCCACAAAGCCGAATTTATCTGTAAATGCCAATCTCTACCATTCTTACAAACTGTTGTATGTAGGATTTTAAGAATGGTTTTGTTTGATGCCTCTGGTTGACCATTTCCTTGCGGGAACAGGAAGTAAATGGAGGACCAATGTTGCCTAATATTAAATTTCTTGTAGAGTTGCTTAAGGTCCTTATTTTTGAATTGGTCTCCATTGTCAGTGATAATATCAGAAGGCACTCCATATCAATAGATGATATGGTTCAGAATGATTAAAGAGACTATCTTGCCTGAGGCAATAGAAAGTGGGACAACTTATACCCATTTAGTGAAGTAATCAGTAGCAGTGATAATAAACTTGTGTCCACTTGATGAGTTGGGATGAATCTACCCAACAAGATCAAAGGCCCAGTGCTAAAATGGCCAATGAGATATAGAAGGAATGAGCTCCCTACTTGGAGCATATATCAGGTTACCATGTTTTTGACACTTTTCACATGACTTTTCAAAAGCTACTTCATCAATCTACATCGTAGGCCAAGAGTACCCCACCCTAAGAAACCTTCGGGCCATGGCAAGACCATTGGAATGTCCCCCAAAGATACCCTCATGAATGTCAACTAAGGCTTGGTCAAATTCTTCCTTTTCTAAGCATCTAAGAAGTGTTCCATCTAGACCCCTCCTATAAAAATCACAAGAGATAAGGGAATGATGAGAGGCATTTTGGGTAAGGTTTCTGTGTTTAGATCGGTTAAAGGTTTCAGGAATAAAGCCATCATGAAGGTATGAGGAAATGGCACCATAACAAGATGACTCATGATTGACAAGAGTACAGATAACATGACTTTCTTGGGAGTCATAGATAGGGTGATATAGCTCTTCCACCAAGAATTCAAATCTAGATTCATGTTGCTCTAACTGAAGGAGTGAAGCAAGTGTAACCATAGCATCAACTACTTTGTTTTTTGCTCTAGGGATTTGTTGAAACATGACAAATGCGAAGTATCATTTCAAGGAATTAACCATTTTCTTATAAGGTACTAGTTTCTCATCTTTTGTTTGATATTCATCATTGACTTGGTTGATTATTAGCTGTGAATCCCCATAGATGTGTAACTCTATGATTCTCCATTCTATGGCCATATGAAGTCCATTTGTTAAAGCTTCATACTCAGCAATGATGTTAGTACATAGGAACAATAACTTGTAAGACTTAGGAATCATGTACCCATGAGGAGAAACAAACAACACACCAGATCTAGAACCATTTTTCATAAAAGATCCATCAAAGAACATCTTCCATGTTCTTTCCGTCATATACGTGAGGTGCTCATCTAGAAAGTCAACTTGAATAGGTGCACTGTCTTGTATTGGGAAATCAGCCAATTGATCTGCTATGGCTTGTCCTTTGATTTCTTTATGCTCGATGTACTCTATGTCAAACTCTGAAAGGATCATCATCCATTTAGCAAGTCTACCTATGAGGGAAGCCTTACCTAATAAATACTTGAGTGGATCTATTTTTTCTATGAGGTGTATTGTATGTGCAAGCATGTAATGCCGCAACTTTTGGGAAGCAAACACAACCGCAAGGCAATATTTCTCAATGCTAGTGTAGTTAACCTCATATGAAACAAGAGTATGGCTAATGTAGTATATTTATCTTTCTTTCACATGTTCATCAAGTTGAGCTATTAATGCCCCTAAGGAAGATTTTGTTGCTAAAATGTATAGAATAATTGGTTTCCCTGGGATAGGAGGCATTAAAATAGGAGGATTTGCCAAGTATTTCTTCATTTGATCCATGCTCTTTTGAAAATCCTCATTCCAAACACATTTGACTCCTTTGTGTAAGTTCTTGTTGAAAGCTTGAGCTCTGTCTACCAACTATGAAATGAACCTCCTTATGGATTGAAGACGTCCTTGAAGACTCCTCATTTGACTAATGTTTTTAGGAGATGGCATATCTATGATTGCTTGGACCTCTTCAGGGTCTACCTCTATTCCTTTTGCTAAAATGATGAATCCTAGAAGTTTTCCAGAGGTGACACTAAATGCATGCTTCTTAGGATTTAACCTTAATTTAAATTGTTCAATGCGATCTAGAATGACTTCTAAATCATCTAAGTGTGTGTCTCTTTTCTTAGACTTGGACAAAGTGTCATCCACATAATCTTCCATTTTTTTATGCATCATGTCATGAAAAATGGTTGTCATAGCTCATTGATAGGTGGCTCCTGCATTTTGTAATCCAAAAGGTATAATGTTCCAATAATAGTTACCCCATGCACAAGTGAATGCAGTCTTTTGTTGATCTTCGAGAGCTACCTTAATCTGATTATATCTAGAAAAAACATCCATAAAGGAATAAATATCATAACCCACAATCATGTCCACTATCATGTCTATATTGGGGAGTGGAAAATCATCCTTTGGGCATGCTCTATTGACATCTCAAATTTTTTTGCAAATTCAAATGGATTTTTCATGTTTGGAAACTAGTACAATGTTTGATATCCATTCAACATAGTCAATAGCTCTTATGAATCCTACACCAAAGAGTTTCTCTAATTCTACTTTAACTAGAAGAGCCATGTGAGGATGCATCTTTCTCAATTTTTGTTTGATTGGTTTTACACCCGGAGCTATGGACAAGTGATGCATGATAAGATTAGTGTCCAACCCTGGCATATCTGAATAAGTGCATGCAAAATTGATCTTCTTTTTCTATAATAACTTAGTGTAAGCTTCTTTTTATTGTGGTGACAAGGACTTAGCCAAGTGTACTATCTGGGGAGCTTCAACTACACCCAAATTGATTATTTGTGTTGGCTCGATAAGAATTGAAGATCTATCTTGAAAGTATCTAGGGAGATGATAAATTACCTCATCCTTAGGTGCCTCAGAGAGGTTTTCACCCTTGGATACATCATTTATTTTTACTTTTTTTGCTTTTGACACCACCACACAATGGTTTTCACCATCATAACTCTTATTCTTTTGTTTTTCTTTTCTTTTTATTTTGTGACTAAGGTACTGGATGTCTAGCTTTTTCATTCTGGTAGCCGGTTCACTGGTGGAAGAGACTATGGGTTCAATGGCATTCAAGTAACAGGTTATCTCATAGTCATTTTGGAATGTTAAGAGATCAAGTTCTTGATAGTGTTGGGACCAATCAATGAGGTTAGGATGAGCAAGAGGTAAGTCAATGAATGGTTCAAGGTTGTGAATGTGAATGATATCATCTCTAGTGATCGAAGAGTTAGAGTCTGTCAAGTATCCTTCTAAACTACCCAAATCAGGATTCGTCCTAACAAGTGAAGAATAGTCCACTAAGGCAACATGTGGGTTCAAATCCTCTAATCCTACATGTGACTCATTAGCTACTTTGGGTTGAGAACTATAAGTGTGGATGACATCAACATCCATGTTAATTATGGAAGAATCAGAGAGAGTCCCATTCATACTCATGTGAATGTGTTTCTGAATCCCAACTAGGATGTTTAAACCATGAAGGTTTGGAATGTCTTGATGTGGAAGCTCTAATGTCATCAAGGGTAACATCTCTCTCCATAAAACAAACATTATTCTTTCATTGACATTCTCTAATAGGATCTTCTACATCTGATTCATCTTGTTCTAATTTTACAACTATCTCACGAGTGACTGGACTGTCTAAATCTTCCCAAAGGAGGTTAGTGGAAGGGACCCAATCTTCACACATATCTTTCTGATTTTTCAAATTAGGTATGTATTCTGGTTCATCTTCACTATCTGACTCATCAAGGATAGGAGCAGTTCTCTTGTTATGATTCGTAAATCCTAGCCGGCCATCTTCTTAGACCCACATCCTAAAAGAGCATGATCAAGAGGTTTGACTCTAGCATCCAATCTATGACTAAGAGGGCCATGTATGGGATATCCCATCTTTTTGACAAAAGTATACCCTCTTCCATAAGCCTTAGGAGAGGGAGAGAAGTTCTCAATGTCCATGTATTTCTCTTCTCTATAAATCCAATCTTTAATAGCCACCGGTTCTTTCTCATCTTGAATAGGCACTAAGGACTCTACAAATGTACCAAATAAAGTCATAGCTAAAGAGGAAGGTCTCACTTCCTATGAAGGCTTGCCATAAGACCTAGGTGAAATTGGAAGCTTTGTGAGGGAGTTGAGTTGATAACCCCCCCATGCCAAGGTCTAATGACTTGAACATGTCTTTACATTCTGCTAAGGTTGCATTGAAATCTTCTACTTCTCTATTGAGGAGAACATGAGTACTTTCTGAAATTGAGTTAACAGATAATGTATTATCCCTAGGTATACAAATCTCTACTCCATTGTAGGGGAACTTAACACACTAATGATAGGTAGATGGTATTGCTTTCATATCATGAATCCATGGTCTACCAAGTAAGATATTGTACACAAGGGGACCAGCATCAAAAATTTGAAACAAAACATCCTTCTCAATAGGGCCAATCATAACACGTAGGATGACCAACCCTTTGGAACTTCTTTTCATCTCATCATAGGCATTTGATAGTGATCTTCTTTCTGGTATCTATGACTTGTTCAAAATAACCCAATGTCTTTAAAAGACTCAAGGAACAAATATTAAGCCCAACACCCCCATCTATCAACACGTGCCTAACACGGGTTTTGTAGATCATGACTTCAATATGAAGGGTGAGATTGTGTGGGTGGCTCAAAGCTTTATCATCATCCTCTGAAAAGGTAAGGTAATGATAGCTAGCAATATGGTTAACCATGTTCTGGAATTTTTCAATGTCTAAGTTGTTAGGGACATTCACTACGCACAAAGCATCCTCAAGAACTTGCTTGTGTCTTGAGGACAACTCTAAGACCTCAAAGATCAAAATCTGAGTTGGGGTTCTCTGCAACTGATCGACAATATTATAGCTAACCTTAGGATTAACTACTAGTTTTGAGGTGACATTCTTGGATGCCATTTTCTTTGGTTTACTTGGTTGAATCAAACTGGCTCCTCTAATGGCAATGGGACATTGACTTCGTGTCACAACATTGAGAGCTTGGGATGACATTCTAGAGTTTGGACCCCTTAGCACCACGACAAGTTCTTCATCAAAGATAGGAGGAGAGTCCTTGTCTAGATCATAACAATAGGAACCTTTATTTCTCATCATGTTGACATTTTCCTCTACAACTTCAAGCATGTTGAAAACATTCTCCGCAGCTGTGTAAGTGTAATGGACCTTAGTCTTACCATTCTTAGGTTTAGAGGTTTCCCCCTTCTCATACTTGGGCAAGGCTCTTTGAATGCCTTATGATCATCATTGGTGTTCAATCCATCTACCTTAAGTTTTCCATTCTCAATGAGATCTTGGATGATATGCTTAAGTTTCCAACAATTTTCAATATCATGTCCAATGCCATTATGAAACTTGTAGAAGGCTTTCTTATCCCACCAATGTGGCTTAACATCAGGTATATAATACTTTTTGGGATCTTGAGGATGTGCAAGGTTATTGGAAATGAGTGTTTTCAAGACATCCTCATATGAATCACCAAGTTTTGAAAACTGTCATCTCTCTTTCTTGGGCTTATCTTGATATCTTGGCTTGTGCTCTTGTTGATTACATGCATTGAGTTTCATGGCTTGAACAACACTAGACAAGTGAAGAACAACTTCATCCTTGGGTTGAGAAGAGTCCACAACTCCATCATTGACCACTTGTTTTTTCCTATTCCAATGTGAGTTCCTTCCTTTATCCTTGTTAGAGTTGTTATTATTTTGACCATTGTTGTTGTTGTTGTTTCCATGTTTGGTCAAAATTCCTTTTTCTCCCAAAACATCCTCAATCCTACATGTGGTTTCAACCATGGTGTCAAAGGAATCAAAGACCATCTTCCTAACTTCATACCGCATTACGGGAACCAAGTTACTAACAAGGATGTCAATCTTCTCATTTTTAGGAGTTGTCCTAGAGTAGCGACAGCATTGTCACCTCCACCTTTACAAGAAAGTGACAAAGGATTCCCCTTGATTTTTCTTTAAGTTTCATAAGTCCAACATGGTGACAGATCTTGAGAGGTTGTATGCAAAGTGTTGGACAAATCTATGGATGAGCTCTTTGAAATTCTTGACAGGGGGACTTATGTTAGTGAACCATTCCATTGCTTGACCCTTAAGACTCCTTGGGAACAATCTCATAAGGTATGAGTCCACATCAAAGTTGTAGGGGACTTTGGCACCTTTGTTAATTAAAATCTCTAGGAACTTTTTTTTTTTTTTCTCCAATTATCTCTCCACATACTGTTGGAAGAGTGGTTCTTGTTGTATCTTCATGAAATCTTGGGATTTGAGGTCAAAACTTGAGCTACTACCCCCATATTGTGAACCATGGTGAGCACATTGAGAAGGTTGTCTTGAGTTCCTAGGAGGTGTTTGTCTCCTATAATGCTCTTGTTGTGAAGCCCTTATTCCTCTAGGGCTAGGAGATCATGAAGGTGTTCTTGAATATCCTCCACTTCATGGAGTATTAGGAGGGGTGAGTGAAGGAGAGTTGTTGCCACCACCGACACACATGTTGTTTTATTGATCATTAAGTTGTTGAGCCAAGAGTCTATCTTTCTCTTCTTGTATGGCTCTCCTTTCTATTTCCAATAAGGCTTGTCTTTCCGACCCTAGGAGTCTAAATTTCTCTTCCTTTGCAGCTTGTTCATCTAGGAAGGATTTCTTTTCACACTCAATTCTCTTGAGTCTTTCACTTCTGTATCTTGAAGTTGTTTGGAGTGGTGAACTTGGTCTTGAATTCTTAAACAAGTGATTGGTATGTGTTGCATTCACATGTGTATCATAAGGCTCATCATCTTGACTATCATGTTGTGATTGTCCTTCTTGAGAGGATTTCTTCATTTCCCTTTCAGCCCTTTGGTGTGCATCCAAATATCTAGTTGAGATAAGGGGTGAGACAGGTTAGTTTTCATGAGAGGAACTACAAAACAGAATGGTATCTCTATACCTTTCGAATATGTTATCAAGGCTTTTATCCATTACTTCCCTCTCTCTTTGAGTCATTGTGTAACTCATACCCATATATGAATGAGAAGGTGCTAAGGCTGTACACAATTCACTAAGATTACTCTTGGGATCAAACCAAACTTCTGAGTTGTTCCTAGGGGATTGATCAAAGACGGGCTCTTTTCCCTTACATTTTTGGTGAGTTTGAACTAAGGGTAATTGTTCAAAGACTACTTGAGGTCATTTTCCTTGATTTAATTGATACCTTGTCATAACCAACATGAAATAAAAGGTACTAGGTGATAAGATGACCCTAAGAAATGTTGGTATCAATCTAGGATAGTAAAAGAACTCAATTGTCCAAAAGAGAGATGATAAGATAGAATTTTTGTAAAAGGCATAAACCAACACTACCATAGAGGTTCCCAATAAATGGGTGAATACCCTAACACATATGGATCAGGAGGATGATTTACCCAAGTTATATTTGATTGAATTTAAATTTTTATGGAAGTCAATAGACAAGAGATTACTAAAACTCTCCAAGTGTGTTATCAAAGGATCCAAAGGTTTATCTTCTCAACAAGGATGATTTCTAACTTACCGACTCCAAGCAAGGTCACTTGTGAAATCAAAGATTAATAATTCAAGAGGTCAAGACACATGAACCCAAGGTACAAACAAGCTTCTAACAGTGGGGTAAGTGATCCAATCAAACCCGGATCGACGGAGGAAGGATCTAGGAATGGCAGGATAGCAAATCAGGCAAGCTGTAAAAAGTTAGTTTTTTGACTCGGGAACTCAGTTTTTGTTCATTTTAAATGACCAACTAGATGCATCAATATATTCTTATCATTAATCAGGCACACAAGATAGAAATCATGAAGTTCAAGCAAACAATTGTCTTCAAACAATGAGAAAGGGACAAAGAAACCTTGTGCATGAAGAAGAATAGTGACATAGTAATCTACTCCCTAAAGATTCTATTTGTGTATGTTCTCCAAAAAAAATTTCAGTCACACACATAGTCCTAGCAAAGAAAAATTTGGTTGCAATATGGTTTGTAGTAATGGTCAACTCTGCAACTTTTGCAATCTCAAGTGGGTGAACTCCAATCCAGGCGCACTAGGGTTTTGAAACATTCCAAGAATTTAATCAATCAAAGATATTCATGAGATCTGACATCCCAACAAGAAACCACACCTGTGGAGATTTATTCCACAAGGACATTTATATAGAAGTTGTTGCTACCATGATGAAAATGGCTATTACTACTTGAGATTCCATCCACGTGGTTTACCCAATAAAGGGAGTGTCCACTACAGTTAACCCTTTCTAACAAGGTGACTCACAAAAAGGACCACATGGGGACTTGGTTTAGATTCAAGGATCTGAGTTTTGGATACTACCCAAAAAAGGAGTAGAGCATAATCCTCTAGCCTCTTCACTTCACCCAAACACAGCAAGCAAATTCATTGACATGCTAAGATTGAAACCACCTACCAAGGTTTGTGATGTCAACAACAATGTCTACCGAGCTCTCTAAGTGGGTCAAAGAGAACATACCAATCAATGTTGAGGACTAAACCAAGTAAGATAGTGAGATAGTAACAATATCCTCCCTACCTACAAGGGGATCTATCTTCGAGAAGAGCTTGGCATATAAAATAAGAAAATGAAGCTCACTCTCTCAAGAACTCTACAAATAGTGTTCATAGGGCCTATTTACTATGTGAAACATATATGCAAGAAAGTGAATCTATGTTCTTTTTAGAGCCCAAAATTAAAGTGTGATCTATGAAAGCAATAAAAACTCAAGCTAGACACATGAAAGATTCATTTTATTCCCAAAATCCAAATGTTATAGAGATTGTCGAAACTCACCTTACATCAAAAGCTCTGCAATCTAGTGCTATGCTACCTCAGAAAATAGAATTAGGGAAATGATCACATCAACCATTAAATGTCAGAAAACAACAAGCGAAAAGTAAATCTAAAATTTTTTAAGTCTCTACTGTTAGAATTTTGCATGAGATAGTAAACAGTGCCGCATGAGAAAGTACATAGACTCGTGAAAGAAAGTACATAGGCTCACGTGTGAAAGTACATAGGCTCTTGCATGAAAGTACACAAGCTTGCGCATGAAAGTACATAGGCTCATGCATGAAAGTACATAGGCTCGCACATGAAAGTACATAGGTTTGTGCATGAAAGTACACAAGCTTGTGCATGAAAGTACATAGACTCACATGAGAAAATGCCTTTGTCGTGTACAGAAAAATGTGTGCTAAAATGTTGACACACTTCTATGAGTCATTATATCAAAGATTTCTCAATAATGAGGCCTCAAATGGTGACTCATAGCTCTCTATTCATGGAGTGAAAGGGTTTGTAATGGAGGCCCCCAGTTTAGACCTAGTTTATGCCCATGCAAGTACACCATAAACTGAGAGATTCAAAGAAGAAAAACAAGAATGCTAGCCTGCATGATCATCAAGTATGCATGCAAATGAAAATGGAAGATATTCTAAATGATAACAATTATAACAATGATGTGGTTAAGCCACCCTGATCTGGAGAGAAATTTATTGGAATGGTGGAATATTAAGGTGGAGGGCACAACCATGTTCAAAGTTACCAGAAAGCTTAGAAACATTAAGGAAAAAGTTAAAATATGAAACAAAGAAATTTTTGGAGACATATTCAAATAGAAGAATAAGGCTAAAACTTACCTTGCTGCTATTCAGGAGACTATTCAAACTCATGGCCTCTCGGAATCTCTTAAAGTTGAGGAACAAAATGCTCTTGTTAGATACCATAATTTGATATCTAAAGAGGAAACTTATTGGTGTCAGAGATCTAGGGTGATATGGCTTAAGGAAGGGGATAAAAATACTAAGTTCTTCCACCTGACTACTCTCAAACATAGGGCTGCTAATCGAATAGCTAAAATTGCTATAGATAGGGCTGAGATCCATAAAGAAGATGAAATTAAGAATGCTACTATTAACTACTTCAAGTCCTTACTCTCTATTGATGGTAATCTGGATAGGAGTTTTCAAGATCAGTTACTAGAAGCAATACCTAGCATTGTTAACCAAGACCATAACAAGGCTCTTCAGACTATTCCCTCCAATAAGGAGATTAAGGATGCTATCTTTTCTTTCGAAGGAGATAAGGCTCCTGGGCTGGACGGTTTCCCTATGTTCTTCTTTCAAAAAATTTGGCTTATTGTGGAAAAGGATGTCTCTAATGTTGTGAAGGAGTTTTTTGGTTGCAGGCATCTTCTTAAAGAAATCAATGGTACCTTCTTAGCCTTGGTCCCTAAGATTGCTGGAGCTCACTCTTTTGATCATTTTTGGCCTATTAGCTTATGCAACTACTTCTATAAGATCTTCTCTAAAATTCTGACCTCTAGGCTTATGCAATGTTGCTATGCTAATAAGGAAGATTCTCTGATTTGGCATCCCTCCTCTAATGGAAATTTCTATGTGGCATCTGTGAGCTTTCTTCAATATGATGTGACTAAGGAAATCCCTTTTTGGATGAAGATCTAGAATAAAAATCTTACCCCTAAAATTGAGATTTTCTACTAGATTTTTGTCCAAAATAAAGCTCTTATAATAGACAATCTTAATAAGAGAGGTTTCATCATGCCGAATAGAATTTGTCTTTTCCAAGAGGCAGAGGAAGATACTAACCACCTCTTTTTGCATTGTCCTTTCTCTTAGTAGGTTTGGTCTTTCTTTTTGTAGGATTGGGCTTTAAGCTGGACTTTCCCCTCTTCTATCAAGGACTTCTACCAGCAATGGTATTTTCTGGGTGATAATGAAAGGGATAAAGAAAGATGGACTTTGGCTGCTCCCCATATTGCTTGGAGCATATGGAAAGAAATAAATAACCATATTTTCTAGGAAAAAAGTAGTACTCCTACTCTGGTGTATGAGAAAGCTAATAGTGGGGTGCTGGAAAATTTGAATAGTTTCACCCAGCACAATGGGAAATGCAGGGACTCTCAAAGGAAGAAGAATGAAAAGGAAAATAGTGTCTGGACTACTCCCCCTGATGGATGGATTAAGATCAACTTTGATGGTGTGGCTAAGGGCAATCCTAGTCCGGCAGGGTGTTGTAGTGTTATCAGGGACTGTAATGGTAATGTTATTGCTACTAATGTTGTTCCTCTGGGAACTCAAAACAACCATATGGCGGAAGCTTTGGAAGCTTACTATGGGTTACAACTTGCAAATAGACTCAATTTTAAAAATATTTGGCTAGAGGGCGACTCAATGAATATTATTAATTGCCTTAATGGTAATTCTCCTCCGTCATGGACTATTGACAATATAATATCCAAAGCGAAAGAAATTATTTCCATGTGTACCAGTATTCACATTACTCATGTGTACCATGAGAGTAACTCCGTGGCGAATAGCCTGGCTAATATTGGGGTTAAGTCTGATGAGGTCGTCACTTGGGATAGCGAGGTGTATATCAAAGAGGACACTAAATCACACATTAATTATGATAAAATCAATCATAAGGCAGGAAAGATTGGAAATTATTAATGAGACTCACCTAAGTGCTACAGAGTCTGTGTGCAATTATGGGAAAGTTTGGAATGATAGTTTAAGCAACATCATTAGCAATAGTTCACGCACTTTCTAGGTTATGTATTTCGTTAATCTCTTTATTAACATGGAAAACTTTTTTGATCAGCATAGCCCTATTTTGAAAAAGAGCTATGTGTTACTAAATATCTCTAAAATGAGGGGTGACCTGAAGCGCGAAGAGCTGAATAATTGTAATAAGCTCAAGGAAGCTGATATAGCTATGGTTTGGGGGAAGCTGAAAAAAGGTGGAGTGACCCCTTATTTGGAAAAATTACACGGATTTGACAAGGATATCACTCAAAAATTTGCTGATGGTTGGAAAAATGACACAGTCACCATTGAAGGAAGAACGCTGGAGATTACTGTGGAGCTTATCTCTCAAGTTACGGGTATCCCCAATGATGGACATAAGTTTTATAGGAATCACAAGATATTGGATATGGCTACCAAAAAATTCCCGAAGTCTCCAAAGGAAAAGATTGATTTTGCGGAGGGCAAGATTAAAGGCTACATTGATCCTATCAAAATCAAGAAAATATGGCGCTATGTTCTACAGGCTGTGGAGTATTTTATCCTCGACGATCACTTCACTTGTTCCCATTCCCATCACTTCATGTTCCTTAACCACTTTAGGTACAAGGATACCATTAATATTCTCTATTATCTTCATACTTCTCTGGTTAGAAGCATTAATGAGCATAAGGGCTCTCCTAAGAAGGCTATTAAGTATGAGGGCTTGATTCTTTTGATTTATGAGCTCATATGAAGAGAACTATCCCTAACCCTAGCTCCACTCCCTCCTTTGGAAATAGTAAATAGAGCCCTATGACTCCTAATTCTGGGTCTGTTAAGTGGAAGGTGTAGGATAATTTGGGCAGTAGGTCAAAGAAGACTTTCTTGGAAGCTGTGGAAGCTGAGGTTCACTCAGAGGGTTTTGAGATAGAGGACTCTGATGAGGAGGTTGCTGAGAAGATCCAGGAGATGCAAAGCCATGGCAAGGATAGGGATGATGCTGATGACTCTGATGCTATGTCTCCCCCACTAATACATTTGGGGTGAAATTGCGATGGCAATTTGCGACGACAGGCAAATGTCATGCGGTTTTGGCTTTTTTTTTTCAAATATAGCCCGACACCGTCGCAATTGCAATGACAATACATTTGGCAACGTCACCATTGCGACGTTGTCAGGATATAAGGACAAAAAAAAAAAGGAACGTTGTCATTTGTGTTTTCAACAGCGCCGTAACCCTCTGCGAAATCACATCAGGATATAAGGGCAAAAAAAACAAGAACGTTGTCATTTGTGTTTTCAACAGCGTCGTAACCCTCTGCGAAATCACATCGGGATATAAGGGCAAAAAAAACAAGAATGTTGTCATTTGTGTTTTCAACAGCGCCGTAACCCTCCGTGAAATCACAGTTACAATTTCTGAGTACGTTGGGTTTATTTTCCTTTTGTCATTATTATGTAATCTGGTATTCAGCTGTTAGAGAGCTAAAATACCCAGAAATGAGGACATATCTATGTTGAATTTATTGTTAGCGGCTTTGGTTATTTAGAAGTTTAATTTTATTTGTTCATCTTTCAAGCACAAACATTTTGTGGACCGTAACGTCTTCATTGTTTCGGGTATGCAGTGAAACAGCCCTAACTTGCAATTGCGATGTTGTCGGGATATAAGGGCAAAAAAAAGAAGGAACGTTGTCATTTGTGTTTTCAACAGCACCGTAACCCTCCGTGAAATCACATTGGGATATAAGGGCAAAAAAAACAAGAACGTTGTCATTTGTGTTTTCAACAGCGCCGAGAGAGATTCCCTCCATGAAATCACAGCTATAATTTCTGAGTACGTTGGGTTTATTTTTCTTTTGTCATTATTATGTAATCTGGTATTCAGCTGTTAGAGAGCTAAAATACCCAGAAATGAGGACATATCTGTGTTGAATTTATTGTTAGCGGCTTTGGTTATTTAGAAGTTTAATTTTATTTGTTCATCTTTCAAGCACAAACATTTTGTGGACTGTAATGTCTTCATTGTTTCGGGTATGCAATGAAACAGCCCTAACTTGCGACTACCTTCACGGTACTTGTGTACATTATCATGTTGTCTTTATAGTGACTGTCCTCATTCAAGTGGCAATTACACAAGGGACAGTCACTGTGAGATGTCCTCATTTGTGACAAGGATAGTCACACTTAGGACATCTCATAGTGATATTCCCTTGTGTAATTTCCACTTGAATGTATTGCTATTGAACCACATTAATGCTTTTCTTCTTCAACAAATGAGGACAGTCACTGTAAAGACAACATGATAATGTACACAATTACCAAAAAATGATCTTGTTAATTGATGTAACACTTTGTCTTGCTCACTCCCTATCCTTCACTAGGGTCTCTTTAGGCCAATGTTTTGACTTGATAGGGTACTTAACTATCCCTACACTCTTTAGGTATCTCTACCCAAGATCCCACTCCTTCAACTAGTGCACACCAACAAGAAATACAACGAACTCTGCTCAATACCAATCTAGCTACTAGGACACTCCTAGTCTTGTCTTCACAAATTGAAACACATTCAACTAGAACTTTACTCCATGGAGAGGCTGGCCACTAGGACCTCTATTGGTTTCAATATTACTCCTTCACCTATACTTTTCATCAGTACTTCAATCCGGTTCATCAAACCATGCCAATTGCACCCAAAAATAGGCTGCTAGCAATTAGGCCTTTGTCAAGCCTTTTTGTTTATATTAAGCCACCTAAAGGGCTTAGGATTCAGATGCCCTTTATTGAGAACTCCAAGATATCTAAGGTCTTCTCCTCCTAGATTTTTTGTACACCAACTGCTACAGCCATGCCTGAAAACAAGTATTTTGACACAACTTGGACAGTCTGACTAAGAGTTTGTTTTCTTAGCAACCAAAGAAACTCACCCAATATTCTAATTTGACTTGGGGCTTCTTTAGATGTGTGTCTACCTCTCCATGAGATTTTAGTTGAAGCAACCAATGCATTCAACTTGTTGTAATCTTCTTGTAATGATTTGTCATTCCTAACTGTGCTCAACTGACTCACCTAGGACATCATTGCAAACATAGAAAATGAGCTTCCCAGGGCCCCTCCTTCCAAACATATAGTACATGGAGTCTCCTCACCCATTCCAAGAGCCCGTACAAAATTGACAATGGAATGATGAGCTAAGACTCCATTTGTTCAACCTACTTGGTTCAAACCAATGATAGGGTACTTAACAAAAGAATTAACAAACTAGTTGGAATGCTTCAAAACTCAAAAAAAACACAACACAGAATAAAAAAACAACTTGTACTAACTTTTCCAATAGAAAATGCGAGCTATCTAATCCATTAATCAACTGAAAACAAAGAAACAAAAAAACTCAAGAATTCACTAAAACCGTGTTACTCTACAAATCTTCTTAATTCCAAATGTTTTTCCCCCCAACCTTTTGCACAGATCGATGGAGGCCTCTTATAGTTGATCTAATGCCTAATTCAATGGTTTCATATAGTTACATAACCATCTTACTCGAAAATGCTCCCTTGCACAAATGTTGTCAATGTTGTGAATGACAACATTGACAACTTGTTACAACCTTTGGGATTTTGGTTCAAAACTTATTGTTCAAACACCATAAGACCCTAACCATGACTTAGTTAGGCTATTTAGACCTCACATAGGCCACTTCTACACTTCTTTGCCCAATTTGACCCCTAAATGCTTCATTCCCACTTTTGCCACAATATTGGTAACTTGGGTACAAATTGGCACTTGCCTTCACAAAGGTCACACATGAGGACATCTCACAGTGATCGATTGTCCCTTGTGTAATTGCCACTTGAATGTATTGCTATTGAACCACATTAATGCTTTTCTTCTTCAACAAATGAGGACAGTCACTCTAAAGACAACATGATAATGTACACTCACTATAAGGACAGTCACAAATGAGGAAATCTCACAGTGACTGTCCCTTGTGTAATTGCCACTTGAATGTATTGCTATTGAACCACATTAATGCTTTTCTTCTTCAACAAATGAGGATAGTCACTCTAAAGACAACATGATAATGTACACTCACTGTAAGGATAGTCACAAATGAGGACATCTCACAGTGATTGTCCCTTGTGTAATTGCTGCTTGAATTACACAAGGGATAGTCATTGTGAGATGTCCTCATTTGTGATAAGGACAGTCACACATGAGGACATCTCACAGTGATTGTCCCTTGTGTAATTGCCACTTGAATGTATTGCTATTGAACCACATTAATGCTTTTCTTCTTCAACAAATGAGGACAGTCACTCTAAAGACAACATGATAATGTACACTCACTGTAAGGACAGTCACAAATGAGGACATCTCACAGTGACTGTCCCTTGTGTAATTTCTGCTTGAATTACATAAGGGATAGTCATTGTGAGATGTCCTCATTTGTGACAAGGATAGTCACACATGAGGACATCTCACAGTGATTGTCCCTTGTGTAATTGTCACTTGAATGTATTGCTATTGAACCACATTAATGCTTTTCTTCTTCAACAAATGAGGAAAGTCACTCTAAAGACAACATGATAATGTACACTCACTGTAAGGACAGTCACAAATGAGGACATCTCACAGTGACTATCCCTTGTGTAATTGCCGCTTGAATTACACAAGGGACAGTCATTGTGAGATGTCCTCATTTGTGACAAGGACAGTCACACATGAGGACATCTCACAGTGATTGTCTGTAATGTCCCCTTTTTGGCTAACTTGGAAAACAGGAACAATTACTCCACTTCTCAGACTTACTCTATCAGATACTTACAATTAAACTAAGTAATGGAGGTTACTTAAGATATCAACCACTATTTCAGATTCAATCACAATATGTGTGCAAGATGATATTGATACCAATATGTTTAATAGCACTGTCGGATATAATGATATGAAATATGCTATGAATATGATGTTTCCTATCACTTATAGTGATAGTATAATGATGCTATGTCTGATATAAACAATATCGATATACAATCAATAAGTATTGCTTACAACAATGTATTTGTTGTGTCTGATATGATGATGTAATTATGCAAATGTGTAATATCGCTATGAGTGATATGTTGCTATTTCAGATTCTGAATTATATGCTTGCAACTTCAAATATTGATGTTGTTTCTGACTATCCTTTCTATCTGTGCAATCATGGTGTTGTCTCTGATCTGCAATGACAAACTTGAAACCAAACTGCCAAAGGTAGATGCTCTATTGAGTATATCCAAATATGGATAAGTAAATAAAGTTCTAATGATGCCTTGAGTGACTGACGAGAATGCATTCTTATATTGTCTTTAACAAATGAAGAGATGCTATGAATGAGACATGTCTTGTTTCTTCCTCCATGTCCCTTTGTTAATCACACCTTTCCATAATCCGACAGTTCACATAATATTATTTCATTATTTTCTGATCATAGATAACTCCCAGATTGACTCAATATCAAATCTTTTTATGAAGGTAATCTTCCCTAATTGGTAGTGCAACCAGTAGTTAACATCCATTGTGTTTGTATTAGTTTGGTCTAACTATCATTAGTATTTAGTCAATCGATATTAACTCTTGCCTTATCCCATATTGTTATGATTATATCCAATCTTTCTACTCTGATATAAGTCGATATCATTTTCTGATAATTGTCCATTTATTGGTTGATTGCTGGTAATGGAGTTTGATCTTCAAATTGACTTCCATTCCTGTTAATACTTAAGGATACATTGTACTTATTATCCATGACTGATGCCTCATTCATCAATAGCTTGTGATATAATCACTGATGCTTTTGTGTTTCTACAAGATGTGGTTTATCTTAGACAATCGATAATCTTTCAATCCTTTAGTCGATATCCTCCTATGTGGTGTCTATTAATATAGATAGTAGAATTCAATCTAGTTTATGTTATTGTCATGATAACATAGGAAGTGATGGTGCATATTTGCTAGCGGGTCTTCATGTTTGATATTGCTTTATCGGATATGTCATTGTCTAAACTTGTGCAATTAATGATTATTTATAATATATGAATGGTTATCCTTCTTGCTTATCAATACATCTTCTGAAACACATAGCGACCTATCCCTTATTCATATCATGTTGATCTTGACTTCATAGTATTTGGTTCATTAATCATCCTCTCATGGTATCGATGTGTAATGACTAGTGATTGTTGTATCACTTCTTCATTCCTCATCGTGATAGATAATGCAGATGTTTAATGTAGATGTATATCGATTACAGATATTCGATATTGCTTTAAACGTTATTATTATTATTATTATTATTATTAATGTTATTGTTATTATTAAATATTATAATTAATGATTTTAGTAATATTAATAATATTATAATAAATATTATTATAGTGATAACATATTGTTTTATATTGAGAGGTTTATTAATATTATTTATATATTAAAATTATTATATCAATAATTGATTTAATATTATTACTTAATATATTATTATAATATAATATATATAATTTATTAATAATTATTTATTATTAATTTATATTATAATTATAATCATAATTATATTATTTATTAATATTTTAATATTATTTAATTAACATATTACTTATTATGCTAACTATATATTATTATTATCTTTTGATAATAATTATATATTATTGTTATATACCGTTAATAATAGATTATTATATATCATCTAATCATTTTATTATTATACTAAGTTCAATATGTCACGGCTCATGACATTGTCCCTTGTGTAATTGCCACTTGAATGTATTGCTATTGAACCACATTAATGCTTTTCTTCTTCAACAAATGAGGACAGTCACTCTAAAGACAACATGATAATGTACACTCATTGTAAGGACAGTCACAAATGAGGACATCTCACAGTGACTGTCCCTTGTGTAATTGCCGCTTGAATTACACAAGGGACAGTCATTGTGAGATGTCCTCATTTGTGACAAGGACAGTCACACGTGAGGACATCTCACAGTGATTGTCCCTTGTGTAATTGCCACTTGAATGTATTGCTATTGAACCACATTAATGCTTTTCTTCTTCAACAAATGAGGACAGTCACTCTAAAGACAACATGATAATGTACACTCACTGTAAGGATAGTCACAAATGAGGACATCTCATAGTGACTGTCCCTTGTGTAATTGCCACTTGAATGTATTGCTATTCAGCCACATTAATGCTTTTCTTCTTCAACAAATGAGGATAGTCACTCTAAAGACAACATGATAATGTACACTCACTGTAAGTGTACATTATCATGTTGTCTTTACAATGACTGTCCTCCTTTAAGTGGCAATTACACAAGGGACAGTCACTATAAAGACAACATGATAATGTAGAGAAACGTTGTCATTTGTATTTTCAACAGCGCTGAGAGAGATTCCCTCCGCGAAATCACAGCTACAATTTCTGAGTACGTTGGGTTTATTTTTCTTTTGTCATTATTATGTAATCTGGTATTCAGCTGTTAGAGAGCTAAAATACCCAGAAATGAGGACATATCTATGTTGAATTTATTGTTAGTGGCTTTGGTTATTTAGAAGTTTAATTTTATTTGTTCATCTTTCAAGCACAAACATTTTGTGGACAGTAACGTCTTCATTGTTTCAGGTATGCAATGAAACAGCCGTAACTTGTGACTACCTTCACGGTACTTGTGTACATTATCATGTTGTCTTTATAGTGACTGTCCTCATTCAAGTGGCAATTACACAAGGGACAGTCACTATGAGATGTCCTCATTTGTGACAAGGACAGTCACACATGAGGACATCTCACAGTGACTGTCCCTTGTGTAATTGCCACTTGAATGTATTTCTATTCAACCACATTTATAGGCCCATTTGGACCACGACACACAATAGCTTTAGTTCGTATGCTGCCATTTCAAGTATGATTAATGAAGTTACCTTTATCACAGGATGAGAGTGAGCAGTCAACATACTGGTACAGAGCTGGCAGCATTAATACGGTGACTAGGGCATCGTTTAATGGTGGTATTGTGTTTTCCCGTGTTTAGGGCATCGACCTTTTGAAGCATTGCCTTCATCTTTCTTAAGTCTGAGTTTTAAGTTTGTTTATCTCTCTCGGTGCTGTTGAAAATACAAATGACAACGTTCTTGTTTTTTTTGCCCTTATATCCCGATGTGATTTCGCGGAGGGTTACGGCGCTGTTGAAAACAAAAATGAAAACACAAATCCCTTGTGTAATTTCCACTTGAAGGAGGACCGTCACTGTAAAGACAACATGATAATGTACACTTATAGTGAGTGTACATTATCATGTTGTCTTTAGAGTGACTATCCTCATTTGTTGAAGAAGAAAAGCATTAATGTGGCTGAATAGCAATACATTGAAGTGGCAATCACACAAGGGACAGTCACTATGAGATGTCCTCATTTGTGACTGTCCTTACAGTGAGTGTACATTATCATGTTGTCTTTAGAGTGACTGTCCTCATTTGTTGAAGAAGAAAAGCATTAATGTGGTTCAATAGCAATACATTCAAGTGGTAATTACACAAGGGACAATCGATCACTGTGAGATGTCCTCATGTGTGACTATCCTTGTCACAAATGAGGACATCTCACAATGACTGTCCCTTCTGTAATTTCCACTTGAATGAGGACAATCATTGTAAAGACAACATGATAATGTACACATACAATGAGTGTACATTATCATGTTGTCTTTACAGTGGCTGCCCTCATGTTGTATATTCTTCTCTGTAGATGCTACTATATGCTAGGGAACTTCTTAGAACTGTTGGTATATTCTTACAACTTGTTACACCTGGGATATTCTTCTCTGTAGATGCTACTGTGTGCCGTGGTCCAAACAGGCCCATAAATGTGGTTGAATAGCAATACATTCAAGTGGCAATTACACAAGGGACAGTCACTATGAGATGTCCTCATGTGTGACTATCCTTGTCACAAATGAGGACATCTCACAGTGACTGTCCCTTGTGTAATTGCCACTTGAAGGAAAAAAGCATTAATGTGGTTCAATAGCAATGTATTCAAGTGGCAATTACACAAGGGATAATCACTCTAAGATTCCTCATTTGTGACTATCCTTACAGTGAGTGTACATTATCATGTTGTCTTTACAGTGACTGTCCTCATTTGTTGAAGGAAAAAAGCATTAATGTGGTTCAATAGTGATGCAGAGTAGTCAGCAAGAAACTTAGATCTATGTCCCACTTCAAGACACCAAAATGACTCAACTAATCAATTAGGCTCTGATTTCTATAGGTTAATGTTTAAACTCTGCAAAGTAATGAATTTGAAGGTTTCAAGGATCACACAACAACTTATGGACTCAATCCCATTCAATAACAAATTTCCTTTTAGGGACAAGTTCCCTGATTTTCTATCAAAAGAGACTTTTAAGGTTCTAGATCTTACTTCCTACAGAAAAACTTAGAAACCCCTTAGATATCATCTAAATAACAAGAATCATACATTGGTTGTGATCTAAACAACCCAAGACATCAAAATAAAAAACTAACCTAGTGACCCTAGTAGGTCTCCCAAACCTGCTCTGCAGCCATAACTCTGCAACTTGCCAAAGGACTCTAAGAAGTTATATGTTTTCTGAGTATCCTTTTTGGATTTCTAATAGACCACCAACTCCCAGACCCTGACTCCACTCCAGCATATCAATGTCTTCATTGAGTCCGCAGACCTAATGCATGCTTTTAGGTGTGGGTTCCAAAATAAAGCATTAAAAATGGGTGTATGAAACCAAGATCAGAGTTTTGGAGTGTTCTCTTGATCTAGATAAACAAGAATGCACAAGTTTTCAAGTCCTCAATATGATGCAAGCTTCTGATTTTAATCTGATTACCATCTTCCCAGCCAAAAACATGGTAGTTTTTGATCTAGGGCTCGCTCTCAACAAATGCAGATGCAACCCCCTGCCTCAGGGCTTTTAGAATATACAAATATACATCCTTAACTCTCATTCCACCAAGGAAGAAGGAATTCCAATGGTTGAAACGTGAGTTAAGGTCTTTACATCAGTCAAACCCTGAAAATGAGGGTTTGTAAACAATGCACAAAAAATTTGAAATAACTTAGATATAAAACAAAGAGAATCAATCAAACCAACTTCCAAAGCATCAGATGTCACTATTACAACTTCCAAGAAAATTTTATCACCCAACCACCATCTGTACAGCTGTACAGAGTTCATTTTTCACCAGAAATGCACTAAAACAGGGTTATTTTTGTTTTTTATGAAAGCAAAATGATTACAATACTAGTTCTCTATCTGTCTTCAACCATTTGAAGCCTAAAATAGGCTCTCCAAATGTTGGTTCAACCATCTAGGTGGTTAGAATAGTTTATCCAACAAATGTCAACTTTGCTAAGCAACTTTTAAAGTTGCATTACAACTTTGCAAACAACTTTACCGAGAAGGTTAAAAATGTGTTGTGAAACTTTAGGAACCTTATTAAAGTTATTTTGGACCTTCAAACTTCTTAACAACATCTAAAAGACACCTAATAAACACTTACTATGCTCATTTCATCCAAGGACTCAAAAGATGCCCAAGGTTTATAAGTCACCAAGGGGTCTTGTGTGCAACAAGTGGATGTTTATAAGGAGATAAAATCAATCCTTAATATTTATTACAAACCAAGAAAACATCTAAAACTCCTATTCTAATTTATTGTCATTCAAAAAGACTCTGATTTGTCAATCAAAAGGACCTTTCACCAGTCAATCCTTCAAAGCTCCAAGGTGAAAATCTTATGTTCCAATTGATAGGATTTGACTCCTTGGCTTCATGGAAACTTCCTTCAATCATGGTGTCTTTGGCTTGCATTAGGGATGCCCCTGCATCAAATAGCAATGCATTCAAGTGGCAATTACACAAGGGACAGTACATGCCCATTAAAGTTGGTGTTTTGTTATCCAGCATGACAATGGAGACAGCATACTCTATGTCAATTTTACTGATCAAATTTCCCTCCGCCAGGCAAAGCAACAATCTGGGTATGATAAGGTGAAATTTTGTAGTCCTTTTGGGTATGATAACAGTTCCAGTTTCCAATAAGATGGTTCATTTTTATAATCTAGCTTCAATTTCTCTTGTGAAAATCTTTTTTTCATTTTATGGGTGGTAAAATATAATTATTATGCTAGAGGTGTGTACTTATGGATGATAATGAAACAAAATGATAAGATTTAAGACTTGTTTTTTTTTAAAATAGCAATTTAAGTTTCCTTCTATTATAAATTACTATTTTTCTATTTTTTAATGTATCTTTCCAGATCTTTTATATCAATTTTATTTATGAAATATAAATATATTAATAATGTTTTAGTGTTTTTAGGATTAGTTTATATCAATTCTATGTATCATCATTCGTCATTCAATTGTCAGTATTATTAATTTAGACTGTGCAATTGTAGAACTACTCGAATATGGGTTGGATGGATACTCAAGCAGGGGAACCCTCCTCAAATATCTCAAGCAGTGAACTTGGAAAAATGTGTCCTGAAGGAACCCTTTCCATCAGAGAGATAAAAGTACAAACAAGTAAAAGAAGCAGGCTCTGCAAATATGTTTTTGAGAAGAAAAATGATACATTATTCGAGTATGGTTCATGAGGTATATCTAAAAAGACATTTTTTTTCTTATTATAATAAAAGAGGAAGTTGTGAATGTCAAAGTTGAGTGAAACAAAAATTATTTTCATCAAATTTTGTTAGGCTTGCTTTTGGGAATAGTTTCTTACAATATTGCTATTAAGATTTTTATTGTGTAGTTTTTAGATTAGGTTTATAAAATTATATTTCATGAGTAGTGATTCATATTAATCAATTAATGATACTTTTGGAAGGTATTTTCAATGTGTCAAATTTTGATATTTTTACAAGAATTAGATTGTGTAATTTTTTTAATTAAAGTCATTGACTCATATTTCATAAATAATAGTTCTCATGAATCCATCTCTTATAAGATTGAATAGTCTATTTAGGAAGTATTTCTGATAGTATGTCAAATTATGATATTACTATTACCATTAGATTGCATGGCTTTGAAGTCAACCTCGTTGACCCATATTCTTCTCTTTAGATGCTACTATGTGCTAGGGAACTTCTTAGAACTGTTGGTATATTCTTACAACTTGTTACACCTGGGATATTCTTCTCTGTAGATGCTACTGTGTGCCACGGTCCAAACGGGCCCATAAATGTGGTTGAATAGCAATACATTCAAGTGGCAATTACACAAGGGACAGTCACTGTGAGATGTCCTCATGTGTGACTGTCCTTGTCACAAATGAGGACATCTCACAGTGACTGTCCCTTGTGTAATTGCCACTTGAATGAGGACAGTCACTGTAAAGACAACATGATAATGTACACATACAATGAGTGTACATTATCATGTTGTCTTTATAGTGGCTGCCCTCATGTTGTATATTCTTCTCTGTAGATGCTACTATGTGCTAGGGAACTTCTTAGAACTGTTGGTATATTCTTACAACTTGTTACACCTAGGATATTCTTCTCTGTAGATGCTACTATGTGCTGTGGTCCAAATGGGCCCATAAATGTGGTTGAATAGCAATACATTCAAGTGGCAATTACACAAGGGATAGTCACTGTGAGATGTCCTCATGTGTGACTATCCTTGTCACAAATGAGGACATCTCACAGTGACTATCCCTTGTGTAATTGCCACTTGAATGAGGACAGTCACTGTAAAGACAACATGATAATGTACACAAGTACCGTGAAGGTAGTCGCAAGCTAGGGCTGTTTCATTGCATACCCGAAACAATGAAGACGTTACAGTCCACAAAACGTTTGTGCTTGAAAGATGAACAAATAAAATTAAACTTCTAAATAACCAAAGCCGCTAACAATAAATTCAACACAGATATGTCCTCATTTCTGGGTATTTTAGCTCTGTAACAGCTGAATACGAGATTACATAATAATGACAAAACAAAAAATAAACCCAACGTACTCAGAAATTGTAGCTGTGATTTCATGGAGGGAATCTCTCTCGGCGCTGTTGAAAATACAAATGACAATGTTTCTCTACATTATCATGTTGTCTTTACAGTGACTGTCCCTTGTGTAATTGCCACTTGAAGGAGGACAGTCACTGTAAAGACAACATGATAATGTACACTTACAGCCCGTGTACATTATCATGTTGTCTTTAGAGTGACTATCCTCATTTGTTGAAGAAGAAAAGCATTAATGTGGCTGAATAGCAATACATTCAAGTGGCAATTACACAAGGGATAGTCACTGTGAGATGTCCTCATTTGTGACTGTCCTTACAGTGAGTGTACATTATCATGCTATCTTTATAGTGACTGTCCTCATTTGTTGAAGGAGAAAAGCATTAATGTGGTTCATTAGCAATGTATTCAAGCGGCAATTACACAAGGGATAGTCACTCTGAGATTTCCTCATTTGTGACTATCCTTACAGTGAGTGTACATGATCATGTTGTCTTTACAGTGACTGTTCTCATTTGTTGAAGGAAAAAAGCATTAATGTGGTTCAATAGCAATGTATTCAAGCGGCAATTACACAAGGGATAATCACTCTGAGATTTCCTCATTTGTGACTATCCTTACAGTGAGTGTACATTATCATGTTGTCTTTACAGTGACTGTCCTCATTTGTTGAAGGAAAAAAGCATTAGTGTGGTTCAATAGCAATGAATTCAAGTGGCAATTACACAAGGGAAAGTACATGCCCATTAAAGTTGGTGTTTTGTTATCCAGCATGACAATGGAGACAACATACTCTGTGTCAATTTTACTGATCAAATTTCCCTCTGCCAGGCAAAGCAACAATCTGGGTATGATAAGGTAAAGTGTTTGCAACAATTTCTTGCTACTGCTAAGGTTACCATTGTTTATGGTTTCTGTTATATAGTTCTATCTATATTGCTATATGGCCTTTTGTTTAGGATTAAGTAGACGAGGGAAAATATTTCTTTTGTGGATTGTAAACAAAACATTGAATTATTTTGGAGAACAGATCTAAATCTATAAGATGCTACGATGGAGCACATGACCATGTACTTATGAATATTAGGATCCATGTTAATCAAATGACTGCTTTATGTAAATTACTTTTGAGTAAGTAAAAGGCAATACAATTTTTCGAAGTGTGCAAGGATTTTTATGATATACAGGTGTATGAAGAAATGAATCTGTGTTGTTTTGTATCAATATCAAACATCTCTGATATATTTTTATGTTTTTATAATCTATTTTGCAGATGGAAAGTTGAAATGCCAGCTATCCTAGAGCAGTCAATAAGAATATTGTCTGATGCTGGTCTTGGTATGGCCATGTTCAGTCTGGGTATGTTTTGAATTCTTCTCTATCTCTTTGATTGAGGAGTACTCGATATATGCATGTGATTTTTTCTTCTTTGATGGTTGTGAAGCTCTGTTTGTTCTAAATACCATTGTATTGCAATTGTATTAGTTTCATTATTTTCTCTAAAGTCACTGTATTTTTTCTTATTATAATAAAAGAGGAAGTTGTGAATGTCAAAGTTGAGTGAAACAAAAATTATTTTCATCAAATTTTGTTACTGTCACAAGGGACAGTAACAAAGCCCTAGCTTTTCCTCTGATATAGCCTTCTCCCATACCTCATCCTGAGATTCTTTATCTTCTGTGTCATCTGATCCTCCTATACAAGTTGCAAATGAAATTTATCATTCATGTATAGACTGAGATAATATAATGCACTTGATATTTGAATCGTCGTACATGTATAGAATGACAGAATATAATGCATTCAATATTTGTATTATCGTTCATGTATATATTGAGATAATATGATGCATTCGATATTTGAAAAAAGTGACCGGATACCTTCTTTCTTGCCAAATGTGTTTTTACAACCTTCACATCTGCAGCCATCTGAGCAGCCAACCCCTGCCTAAAATAAAAGATATGAGCACTAATCAGAATACACATAAACTACTCTCCAGCCTTTAACCTTAAATTAAGCAATCAATTGAAGATATCTACCTGATAGCATTCATAGTATTTCTTCAGACACATTGATTTCTTACAATTGTAGCCTCTTTTGTGCCTTGCCGATGCTGGAGTCTCGGTGCACTCTCTCTGCTGAAGTAAGATAGCGAGAAAGATAAGAACTCTCCATAGATAGTTAAGTAATAGTGATACTATAAAGAGAAAACACCAGAACAAAGGAAAACCTCTCAGTATTTTCTCACCCCATTAGTTGGTGGAGAGTCAGCACCATGAACAATTTTAGGAGCAAAAGCAAGCAGATTGCATGATTCTATCTGCTAGCGTGTACCAACAACCATATCTGTATACTCAGGTTTGTTAAAGCACTCTTGACATGTGCAGGACTCAACGCAGTATACTCCTACCGTAAAACACTCACAATACCTGCAAGAGTACTAGTAAGAATTTCATTTAAATTAAAACTATAAATCTAGTCATGTCAATACATGAATTGAAATGCAAAAATCAAAAAACATCTATTTATTTAATTATCTGATCTGCTGCATCTAAGAGGTACGTAGAATGTTCTGGATTGCAATTTGCTTTTCTTAAGTGCTAACACATAGACCTTCATAGCAATGTTCAAGTTCCGAGACAAATAGAAAAGACATAGGAACCAAATAATAAACCCACTCTAGTGCACAAAGACTCACAATTTAAGGCATTTTGACTTTTTACAATTGCAACGTTTGCAGCCTTCTTTATCCCCAGTCGTGGCAGACTTTCTTCTGGGCATTCAAAGAAAAAGTCAAAGCTAAAGAAAAGGATGCAAAAGTGAATTCAAAATTATCCAGACAACAAAGCATTACAAATGAAGACAAATCTCTGTAAAGTTGATAAAATCCTACAATTACCTTTTCTTCTTAGGACTGCTCTGATTATACTCTTCCCCTATACCAAATCCAGGTTGTCGAGAAATATCTTGTAGCGCTGGCCTCTTCTTGTCAAGTGGACTTGAGTTCATATATTCAGTTTTAAAAGGTTGCCTACATTGCAATGGCTTTATGCCAATTGTTAGGGATCGAAAAGATGTAGTGGACTTTGTGACTCCAATCTATGTGTTTCTAGAAGACTGCACCTCCTGTTGATCAATTCTAGTCTTTTCCACAACCGACACAAGCATTCCAGGAGCCATGCTTGTATTTGTTGAAACTGAAATATTTCCACCAGAGCTTACAGGAAGTAAAGAACTTGTTCGACTGTCACCAGGAGCCTCCTTCACTCTAGACAAAGTCAGCATTCCCTGCATGCCAGTAGCTCCCTTTGAAGTTGTTAGCAGCCCAGTTCCATAATTTAATGACATTGAAGAGGCAAGGCTATTTAAATGAAAACCAATCCCAGTTAGCATACCCACTGACATAGAAGAATTCCCATTATTTCTAAGTGAGCTGTCAGACTTGTCTGAGTTACCCTCAGATGTTTTATAAGAGCAAGATGAAAACTGTCCAACAGATAAAGATTGGGAACTTCTCCCAGCATCTGTACCTGCATCTCTCTTATATACTACAAGTTTCTTGCCATCAAAAATTGTAGTTCCCTCACGTGACATTGATGGTGAAGTGTTCTTTTCAGAACCATCATCTGTGGTTACCAATGTTCCTATTTTAGGCAATAAGTTTGTTGCATTCCATGAGCCATTGGTCAAGTTTCTTTTGTGAGCTTCTGATGCCTCAAAATCTAAGCAGCACCTACACATGCCTCGTTGTGGTTGATTATCAGTCTGTACATGAATTATAATGAGTAATCAATTTTGGGCCTTGGAATCTTGTATGTAACATGCACAGGCATTTCATGGCTAAATGAATCTATTTTAAAAGCATCAAATTTTCTTACATGATGCTGGATACATAAGTAGAACAAGCGTATATCAAATTGGAAGCAATCAGAACTCCACAATGACATATTTTTTAGAGTACTCTTCAGTTTAAGTAATAATGCATTTATTGACACTATAAAGACAACATGATAATGTACACTCATTGTAAAGACAACATGATAATGTACACTCACTGTAAGGACAGTCACAAATGAGGACATCTCACAGTGACTGTCCCTTGTGTAATTGCCACTTGAATGTATTGCTATTCAGCCACATTAATGCTTTTCTTCTTCAACAAATGAGGATAGTCACTCTAAAGACAACAGTGAGTGTACATTATCATGTTGTCTTTAGAGTGACTATCCTCATTTGTTGAAGAAGAAAAGCATTAATGTGGCTGAATAGCAATACATTCAAGTGGCAATTACACAAGGGACAGTCACTGTGAGATGTCCTCATTTGTGACTGTCCTTATAGTGAGTGTACATTATCATGTTGTCTTTACAGTGAGTGTCCTCATTTGCTGAAAGAAAAAAGCATTAATGTGGTTCATTAGCAATGTATTAAATAAATTTTTTTTAATCCACCCACGGGCGTCGCAATTGCGACGGGCGCCCGTCGTAATGCGACGCCCTGTCGTCGCAATGTGGTAGAGGCCCAGAATGGGTAAAGGGGCAACATTGCGATGGGAGGGCGTCGCAATTGCGATGGCTACCCATAGACGTCGCAATTTGTGACTAAAAAACTATGACATCTATGGGTGTTGCTATTGCGACACATAGCCGTCGCAAAATGCCCCCAAATGTATTAGTGCCCCTAGAGAGCACAATGAGGAAATTAATAGTAAGGATTTGGGGGAGGAGAACAAGGAAATGATTGAGGGGGAGGACCAGCTGAAAGATGAGGCTCACTTGTAGGATACTAATGATTCACAAATGTGGGGGGATGAACCTAAACCCATGTCCACTGAGGATAAGGACACTGCTGAAGCTAAGGACCCTGAGAAAAATACTCAGGATAGTATGGATGAGGAGAAAGGGGAAGCTGTGGAAGAGGCTAACTTGAAAGGTACTATGGCGCATAATTCCCATAGCTTGGAAGACCTGGTTGACACTACTATTCAGTATGTGGAGAACTAGAAGAATGATCAGGATTTCAATAAAGAGGAGGTGCCCATTCTAGATGATTTTGTTGCAGGTATGAGGCATGATGTGCCTGTCTCTTAGGATTCTGAGGACAACATTCAAGAGGGTAGCAATGACTCTAGTGAACAGAAAGCTAGAGAGTCCTTTGTCAAGCTCATCTTCGAAGATTTTAATGATAGGGAAGAAGTGACTACTAGTGTTTTGCAGACTGCCAAAGCTGAGGCCCTTTATTCCTTTAGATTCAGCAAATGGTGTTTTCATGAAATTAAAAGGCTCCATCTCAAAAGTAGGAAGCTTGAAGCTAACAACTCCATTCTCCATGAGAAAGTTGAGTCTCTCCTCAAAGAGAGATCTGCTAACCCTCCTGCTGCTGATATAAAGGAAAGAATGGATAAAGTTGATAATACTCTTATCAATATCCTCCAGCCCAGTATGGGTAGTATGAAGGCTTCCAGTACAAATTTTAAGGCTCTGGTCAACTTGTTGGATAAGGCTTTGGAGGATGATACTGAGGTCAGAAATGATCCCCTGTTGGACAGTGGTGGCCCTAGTTCTCAGACCCGTGGGAGCAATAGGAAAAAAACCCCTCTCATGAAGAAGAACCTGGATGAGCTGAAAAGCGTTATTCGGTGGATGGACAACATTCAGGCCAAGATGGAAAAGACACTAGATGAGAAAGCTGGGATTATGTATGTGGATGCTTAGTCTGGTTTTCCTATTCGTTTTTTGGTTTCCCTGTTGTCTTTTTGTCTGGGTTTCTGTTATTTTTAACACTATCATTGTAGTCCCTTATATGGGCAGTTCAATGTTGTATGCATCTTTTTTGGCGGTGTGCTTTCTTCTTTTGATCTTTTGATCCTTAAGCTGTAAAGGGTTTCAGGTCCCTTCAAAACCTATTTTTTTCAATAATCAAAACAATGGATAAAAGAAAACTAATCTATGAAAGGAAATGCTTATACAAGATTATTCTATGAAAGGAAATATGAATCTAATAAAATATGCAAGTGCAAGGTTAATCTAAATGGATTGCCATGGGGCATGAGAGAAGAAGTTGAAAAGAGAAGTTGCAATGTTCAAGCTCAAGTGCTCAAATTCTTCTCCAAAATCGCTCTCCAAACCTGCAGCAGAGCAATATAAAATCTTGGATGTCTAAATGAGAAGTAGAGGACTCCTTAAAAAGAAAGATGGATGGCCAAGATTAAGAGGCAAAAAGAAATGAGCAATGGTTGAGATTACATCTTGGTTGATCCATGTGCTCAAGATTCTCAAGAGGCAAAATCAAAAAGATGTGTGGTTGAGATAAAGAGGCAAAAACCTTTTTCAAAAAGTCAAAAGATTTTATTTCTTTGGAAACTACACTGTTGTTTTTATTTTTATTTTATTATTTTAGCAAAGTGGTTTCTATTATTTAATTAAAATATTTTTTATTTATTTAAAAAGGATTCTTTCTTTTAATTAAATGTGCCTTAGGATAAAGTGATTTTATTATTTAATTAAAAGATTTTTTTTATTTAATTAAAAGGGAGCATGTTCTCTTAATTAAATAAAAGTTAGGATAAAATGATCAAAATTTAGGAAATATTGAAATAATTGAATTAATTATGATTTGATCAAGGAAATTGATTTAAATTGAAAATATTGCAAAGCATTGATTCAGGAAATTGATAAATTGATGAATGGGGGCCCAAAGTCTATGCGACCATTTTAGGGTGCATACACTATTTATGGGGTATATGTCGTATGTGATCTCAAGTGATCACTCATTTTCTTTAGACTAGACAAAATAATAGTGTGAATATCTTTATATACCCTATCAAATGTTCATATAGTAGCTCTCAATCAAGAAATCTCAGTAGCAGTGTAATGAAGAATAATAGTGAAACCAGGTACATTAGCCTCATCAAGTTGTATAGCAAGGGTTAGGATGGCCATCTAGGGGTAACATGTTTTGTTACAAATTATGTAAGTATTATGTGTCTTATGCAAATAAATTTGATATAAAAGCATGTCATTAAATAGTATTAAAATCTAACATATCTACAATTTTAAATGATAAAAAATAAATATTAATTTAATATTACCATGTAAATGACCTAAATTATATTACAAATAACATGTATATCACCTGAATTAGATCAATTAAATCAGATAAATTATAACATATAGATACATCTATTGATTGTAAAAGACTTGAAGAGAGAATTGTGTGTGTGTGTGTGTGTGTGTGTGTGTGTGTGTGTGTGTGTGTGTTAAAAGAATAAAATGACCTAGAGAAAGAAAGAGGGTGTTAAGGGGATTGTGTGTATGTGTGTATGTTTGTGGGGAGGGTAGGGCGGGGTGGCGTGCGGTGGGGGGAATTGAGAGAGTGTCTGTTGAGGATATAAAAAGACCAAAAGAGAGCTCGATCTAGAGAGAAACTCTTAAGGGGATTGAGAGAGAGTGTTTGTGCTAAAAGAAAATAAAAAGACCTAGGAGGGGAGTAAAAAGACTTAAGAGGACAGAGGGAGAGTGAATATAATACATTAAGAGAGAGAGAGAGAGAGAGAGAGAGAGAGAGAGAGAGAGAGAGAGAGAGAGAGAGAATAGTTTAATGGTTTTATAAAAAAATTTGAAGTTTTTCTAAAAAATATATAATAGAATAATTAAAAATTACAAAAATTAAAACATATGTACCTACCTATAAATAAGTTTAAAATTTTTTTAAGATTTTCTAATTAATTTCTAAATTTTTAAAAATTTCTAATTTTTTCTTAAATATTTATTAGTTTTCTAAAAATATACTATTTTATATGTCTAATAACGTAAAAAACAAAATTATATACTTACATAAATTTAAATTCTAATAAAAGACTACAAAATTATAAAAAAATATACAATTTAAAAGTAAAACTAAACACTAAGGAGAAAAAATTAGTCCACTCGGTATCAAGTAGCATCGATTTGCGCAGTGAAATAGCATGATCATCACTGAAAATGCATTTGATTGGAGGCTCCACATCATAGGCTTTGATCTAAGACCCGTTCATCATGGATAATGATCTAAGTAGTTACTCGGTGAGGCTTAGTAAGTGACAATTTCAGTTCAACTTTTTCTTGATGGGAAAAATTGTAACCTACTATTATGGAATCACCCATTTCATGTAAAATATTGCATCTACATCTTCAAAATAAATTAAGGATTTTGTTGGAAAATAAAAGCAAAACTTGTAGATAAAAAAGAAGAAGAAAGGAACAGCTGAAAATGAATGACATTTTATTGATCACATTATACAAAATGTATGATTTATAATAAACAAATAACCACAAAGACTGAATTTACAGAAGAAACAAAGACAAATCTAAAGAACCATGAAGAGTCCACGAGTAGTTCCCCTTGGTTAGCTTATACCAAAAAACACGCATGAGCATGCAAACATCATGCGATCATATATTTGCGTTCGATGACAGAACAGATTAATAGTTTTGCACTCAAGGAGAAAACAAGAAGTTTCACGGACAAACTGGAAGAATCGTTATGCGCTAACAAAAATGAGTGATCTTTTCATGTAGTTCTGATCTGGTGACAAGCAATCTGCGATTTTGTAGCTTCTAATTGAACTGATGTTGATCTTCTAGACGATGGCTTCTCTCCTCTAAGTCAGCCTTCGGTAATTACTTAAGACTTGGATGGCTTTAACTCTGATGGCAGCGACACTTTTCAACAAATTTCTTCAATTAAATGTGCTATTTACCTTTATAATGGATGTTGTGAGCTATGACTTCTCAAATCTGTAGTTTCTCTTTTTCATTATATAATCTTTAGTACATTTCAAGCGACAGGTTAAAATAATCTTCGACAGCGGCAACTTCTTCATTATAGCCTCAGTTGTCTTTGGCAACAATCGTTCAGGAAACTATAAGGTCTGCTTAATAATATGGTGATAACTCCATCTCTACAATCATCCTCTTCTTCTAACAGCGATATCTTTCAGATTTCAGATCAACAGTAACCATGTGACTCTACTATCAATCTCCTGATACACGGTCTGATACCGAAAATTAGTGCAACACTTTCCCCATGAATTATGACCAGATATTAGCCACAGGAATTGAGAAGCTTACATAAACTTATATATCTTTTAAAACATGAGAAACTCTTCTTATTGAGATTGTGAATAAAGGCTTGATTTACTGTTAATCTTATTCTCACTTCCCGGATACATGCTATAACAATATATCTAGTTTATTCTTAACTTATTACAAAATTATTAGAAGGTTAATAATAGCAGAAAATAAATTTTAAACGTATTATAACTTCTTCGATACATGCTAAGATAAAATATTTAGTTTATTGTTGAGTTATTATTAGATTATTATAATTCTTGTGACAAATGTTTATACCCCTATTGACATTCGTGGGAAGATTCGTCTCTGGGATCACATTAGGTATGTGCGGTCTTGTGCTCCTTATTTTCCTTGGATTTTAGGAGGTGATTTTAATTCTATTTTAAGTCTTGAGGAGAAAAGAGGAGGTTGGCCTAGGCTTGGCCCTACTTCTGATCCTTTTCAAGCCCAGGTGGATGTTCTTTCTGTTATTGATGTTAAGCCTTCAAATGGGGTTTTCACTTGGAACAATAGACGGAGTGGTCAGGAAGCTATCTCAGAATGTTTGGATAGGTTTCTTGTTTCATGTTATTGTTTTTGAGGTGGCCTAATTATGAGTTCTGAAATTCTTGATTGGAGAGGTTCTGATCATTGGCCGATTAAGTTCTCTTCTTCTCCTGTTGCACTCCCTAAGAACCCTTCTTTTAGATTCCAGCTTATGTGGCTCCGAGACTCATCCCTTTATGATTTGGTGGCTAAGTGGTGGAGAGAGGGTGACCCAGCTTATGGGACGACTATGTTTGTCTTTGAGAAGAAACTTAAATATGTCAAATATCATCTTCAGAGATGGAATACTTCTTGCTTTGGGAACCTTCAGTCTAGAAAGAGAAATGCTCTTGATCATCTTGCGGTGATTACTCGCCAAATCAGGGACTTTGGCCTTACAAAGGCTCTTGGCAAGGCAGAATCCCAAGCTATGTGGGATGTGGAAGAATGGGAACTTCGGGAAGAGATTTACTGGAAACAAAAGGCTCGCATTGATTGGCTGCGGGAAGGGGATAGAAATACTACTTTTTTTCATCATTATGTTCAGGCTTGTTGTAATAAAGGGTATATTTCTTCTCTTGTTACAAGAGAAGCACTTCAGATTTCCTCTCAGTCTGCTATGACCAAGGAAGCCCTTCAATTTTATTCTGCCCTTTTTGCTAAGGATTCTTGGCCTGCTCTTGAGGAGGAGAACTTGATTCTTTCTTGCATTCCATCTCTTATCACTAGTGCAATGAATGATTCTCTTATTCGTCTAATTTTGATGTCAGAACTTGATGAGGTTGTGTTTGGGATGAATAAAGGTAAAGCTCCAGGCCTAGATGGCTTCCCTGTTGAATTCTTTCAAGAATTTTGGGAAATTATTAATATGGATCTCTTGGAGGTGGTTAAGGAATCCCTTCAGAATAAGCAAATGCTTCGTGCATTGAACTCTACTTTACTGACTCTTATCCCCAAGAAAGAAGGTGCTGAAAATCTTGACTCCTTTCGTCCCATTGCTCTTTGTAATGTTGTGTACAAAATTATCACCAAATTGATTGCTAAAAGACTCAAGATATGTCTTCCAGTTGTGATTTTAGAGGAACAAGGTGGTTTTGTGGCTAGTAAGCAAATTCTTGATGGGATTGTTATTGCTCTTGAAGTTATTGATTCTATGCATACTTCAAAAGAGAGAGCTATGTTCATTAAGTTGGATATGGATAAGGCTTATGACAGAGTCAAATGGAGTTTTCTCCAAAAGATTCTCTTGGCCTTTGGTTTATGCCAACAATGGGTGAACTAGATTATGAGTTGTGTTACTTCGACTTTTTTTTCTATTCTTGTGAATGGTGTTCCTTCAGAGCCCTTTGGTGCCTCTAGAAGACTTCGCCAAGGGGACCTTATTTCACCTTACCTCGTTATCATTCTAGATGAGGTTTTGGGCTTCTTTCTTAAGCTTTGTGCACACCAGGGTTTGATTCATGGGTGGAAATGGGGTGCTAGCTTGCCTCCTCTTTCACATCTTCAGTTTGTGGATGATACTTCATTTATGGGACAAGCCTATCTTTAGGAAGCTACTTCTTTTAGGCATGCTTTGGATGTGTATCTTGCAGCTTCAAGTTAGAAAGTTAATGAGAACAAATCCTCCATTTTTTTCTTCAATACTCTCCAAGCTATTCAGAGGCGTATTGCTGCTATTTTGAGGTTTCAGATTGGGTCTCTTCCCTTTGTTTATTTGGGTATTCCTCTTACTATTGGTAGACATCCTAGATCTTCCTGGCAAGTTTTTCTTGATAAACTTCAACAAAAGGTTAATCATTGGACTCATCGATGGCTATCAACTGCTGCTCACCTGACTTTGTTAAAGTTAGTTATTCAAGCCCTTCCTATTTACAGGTGTTTTGTTCAGGCTGCTCCTATGTATTTTCTTTAGGAATTTGATGCTCTGTCTTGTCAATTCCTTTGGAGTGGGAACCTTTCATCTTCTAAATGGAGTCTGGTTAAATGGGAAACCGTGTGTAGACCTCAGAAGGAAGGTGGCCTTGGTTTACAATCAGCTATTTTAAATGGACAGGTTCTCACTGCAAAACTTACCAACATCAACTTTGGGCTCGCATTCTCACCCATAAGTATTTTCTAGATATTGATGTGGTTGAAGTTCACCACTTTCCTCTAGAAGGGAGAGGATCCATGATTTGGAATACGCTAAAGTTTGAAGTTTAGTTGGTTAAAGATGGTCTCTTTTGGATTTGTCATTCGGGATCAGAAGCTCTATTTTGGCTTGACTCTTGGGATGGGCACCCTCCTATCCTTTCCACTCATCCTCAGCTTCATGCACTCTATCAAAATTTTACTGTTTCTGGTTGGGACACTGTTGATTTTTATAAGATAGGATGTGCTAGAGGTTTGGCTCATTCCTTTCGTTGGAAACACCCTTCTGAATGGCCTCCAGGAGGTTCTGAGGAGGATGGGAAGGAGTTGTTTAAGATTTTGCAGTCTCGAGAGTGTACTACTTTGGTTGGTAATGATGTTCTTGCTTGGGATAGCAAGGATTTGTCTAGGAAATTTTCAATGTCTGCTAGATATGTTGAGCTTCTCCGATAGACTTTGGAGGACATTCAAGTGCCTTGGTGGAAGCAAGTCTGGTACAAGTTTTCCTGGCCCAAATGTAATTTTTTTATGTGGTTAGTGGTCCATAGCCGATGCCTTACGTGGGATAATTTATGCAAGTGTGGCTTCCAAGGACCCTCAATGTGTGTTCTATGCCAGACTAGTGAAGAAAATGTCTCCCATCTCTTCTTCCAATGCCCTTTCACTAGACATATTTGGCACTCTTGGTGGAATGTGTGGAACCAATCTTGTTGTCATGTTTCCTCACTGGCAGATTTCTTTGCTCGCTAGGGTAAGACTCCTGTCAAGACTTTATTTCTTCAAGTTGCTTCGACTCTTGGACCCTCTTTTATTATTTGGCATATCTGGTTGGAGAGGAACCATCGTATCTTAAAGGATGAATTGTTGGAGGCTCCTCAGTTATGGTGAAAAATTCTCCATTCTTTGGGGGAAACTATTTCTGCAAAATGTGATACTTTTGAGGCAATGGAACCAGGGGAAGATATTTTCAATAATCACTTGAATATTCCCCCTTCACATGGAAAATTGCTAAGAAAAATGTGTAGACATCCCTTGCAAAAGATAAATAGGGTGGGGAAGTGGAGTGCCCCTCCACGGGGTATTCTTAAAATCAACACAAATGGGTCTTCCAAGGGCAATCCATGGCCTAGTGGCATTGGTGGTGTTGGCAGAGATAGTAATGGGGATGTTCAGTTTATGTTTTCAATTTATAAAGGTCATGACACTAACAACCTGATGGAGGCCATAGCCATTTTGTATGCTGTGAAGAATGCTTGTGACCTTGGTTGGAGAAAGCTTATCTGTGAATCCAGCTCTCAAGTGGTGATACGTCTTTTAAATCAGAAACATTCTGAAGTTGTTAGTTGGAATTTAGCTTTGATTGTGGAGTAGATTCATAATTTGTGTACTTCTTTGGAGTCTGTTACTTTCACTCTTATTCCTAAGGAATGGAATAGTGTTGTTGATTGTCTGGCAAAGTGGGCTTCTGACCATATGTGTAATTGGAACATTATTGATAAGACTCAACTTCTGATGGGCTTGTCCCATCAACTTGATCACTTGGTTGATCTTGATAGGGCTGTTTGATGCCCTTTCTCTATTTGTTCTTACTTCAGTTTGAATAAATTTTCACCCCTCTTTTATTTTTATTAGATTATTATAAGGTTTTCAATATGTTTGAAAAAAATTCTTTCAAATTTGTATTAACTTAGAAATATCTAGAATATATACGCACCTGAATCAAGTAGTAAGATCAAGTATTAAGATCTGACATCGGTGTTTGATAATGTGATCATGGCTTAGAACCCATTTGCAATTATGGCGTCGTTCCGCCTTCTTGTTGGTATATCATGGTGGAATAATATTATAATTCCATGAATGGTAAGACAAGACCTGTGTGACTTGCTTTTAGAACTTATGAAATTGTTTATTTCATTCTAGTGTTTGTATCGTCGTTCATTTGTTTGTTTAAATCTCAATTTATAGAACTTACTCACATCAATTTTTATCTATAATTGCAATAGAAAAACCTTTTGTATTTTTACATAGAATTGCTCCGTCATTTTAAAAAAATTGAAGAATGATTTCGGGATTTTATTCAGCGCATTTCGAGATTTTTAGAACATTTTGAATTTTTCAACTTCATTGATAAATGAGAAGGTTGTGAGTATTTTACTCAAACTGGTTTTTCTTATAGTGACCTTTCATAGTTGCGGCTTCTTCTAACGATCTCCCTCTTTAATAAGATGACTTTATGATTATAAATGATTTTCCCAGTGACTGGGAAGAATTCATAACACAACATTAGAAGTTCCTTCCATGCTCCAGACTGCTCAACAAATGGTGGAAAAATGAGTGATATTTTCATATAGTTTTGATCTGGTGGCTAGCGATCTGCACTTTTATTTTTCAACTCTCGTGGATCTTCCAGATGATGGCTTTTCTCCTTTAAGCCCGCCTTTGGTGATTACTTAAGACTTGGGTGGCTTTACCTTTTATGGAAGTGACACCTTTCAAACAAATTTCTTCAATTAAAATTGCTATTTTCATCTACAATGGATGTTGTAAATTATGATTTCTTAAATCTGTAGCTTCTTTTTTTTTATTATATTAATCTTTAGCACATTTGCAGGGACGGTTTCAAATAATCTTCAACAACGTCAACTTCTTCATTGTAACCTCCTTTGCCTTTGGGAACTATATCCTTCAGGAAGCTATAAGATATGCTTAATACAATGGTTGTAACTCCATCTCTACAATGATCCTCTTCTTCTGACAATGATATCTTTTAGCTCAACAATAACAACAGTGACTTTACTATCGATCTCCTGATGCTATGATACCAAAAATTGGTGTAACAATTTCCCCATGAATTATGGATATTAGCCAAAAGAAACGACTAACTTTACTCACATAAACTTACATATTTTTTAAAACATGAGAAACTCTCCGTATTGAAATGCGGAGTATAAAGCTTGATTTTATACATAGAATGTGCACTAACTCAAACCAAGAAAAGATTCATTTTTTATCTTCCTTTAACTACGAAATTCAAAACTGCTCTTCAACTCATTCTAATATTCTTGGATATATTCTTCTATAAATGTATTAAACTAGAAGCATCTAGAATTAAGCTCATATTATTGATGCACCTACATTAGAAAACTAATATTAATGATACACCTGCATCAAGCATTAAGGTTAGATTTGGCTTTTCTATTTCTTTCATTACACTCTTCTTTTGTGTGAGTGAGATATTGTAATCATGGTTTAAGACCCAATTGTAATTATTGTATTGTTACACCTTCTTCTGAGTACATCATTGTGCAATCAATTAATAAATGGTACGAGTATCAAACTTTCACAACTTGTGTATAGAACTAGTGAGTTTGTTTATGTCATTCGGATGTTTCTATCATGATGATGAAGTTGACACTTGTATTAAATACTATAATGTGTAGTGTGACATGTCATTGGACCACATCATGAATAATGAATTTAATTCTTCTAAAGTTGTTGAAAATTTACCTTTTTAATGGCCTAGGTTTACCATAAGTAACTAAATTGATAAATTAGGCTATTAGCAAAAAATGTTCCTCACCTTTGACAATCTTCTTCTCAAGATATATGCTAGGAGAAGAAGACACATAGGTGAGAAGAAAAAAAATTCTTTCTGGCAAGGATGAATGTAGCCAACACCAATAGACAAATCATTCTAGTTTTTAGCATTTGCGAAAGATATATGAGACTTATAAATTTTTATTTTTTTTTCAAAATGATGTCCCTGTAGAAAGGGACAACTAGTGCTAAAGTTGATACAACCTTAGTAAAACAACCCAAACAAGCCTTATCAAAAGTAGGAGAAATGTTTTTGTACCTACAAAAGCTTCAATCACATCGAAAAAATTTATTGCATCACGTCACATAGCATCATCATGTTTAATAGAATGCCTTAAAGAGAAGGAAAGTAACCTTGGATGTTAAAGATGTTAAAAATCATCATAATTAGCTATATCTAAGACATATGAATCGTGACTTGAAGATATTTGTTTATAAGGTGATCCCACAAAGTTGTGTCCCACTTTTAGGGATGAACAAAATCGGTGCCATGGGGAAAAATAAAATTTTAGAGTGTTCATGCGAAGTTGTTACTTCGGGCGGAGTGGTGGACCCACTTTGCGTGAAGACCCCCCTTCACATGAAGTACCCTATGCAGGGTACTTCACGCGAAGGGGGTCTTCACGTGAAGCCCCTTTGGGTGGGATTTTGTTATATATTTTTGGCATTTGTTTTTTATTTGTCATTATCACTGTCAGATTTTGCGGACCCCAGGCCTTGGAGCGAAGCAGCTCAACACATCAGTACCTCCCAAGCTTTTTTGACATCTTCAGATTGTTAGCAGTATCAGGTATATACATTTTTCTCATTTTTTATTGTAAATTATATGTTTTATATTTATTTTAGTTAGTTATTTGTTTTAAATAATTTTTTATTTGTAGAAATGTTAGAAAATTGTAGTTAAATATTATCGAATAGCTTAGAAATTGATAGTAGAATGTCAGAAAATCATAATTAAATATTATGAAATGATAGAAATATTAAAAATTGTAGTGTAAATGTTATAATATGTTAGAAAATTGTAGTAGTTTGTTAGCAACTATTATAAAATATTTTCAAAACATTAGAAACCATAGTAGAAATGCTAGAAAATGTTAGAAAACATTAAGATCTTATAGAAATTATTAAAAATATTTGTTTTTAAATTTCAAGTTTAAAGTTATAAATATTAGGAATCTCTCTCTCTCTCACACATGTACACATATTTTTAGTAAATTTAGTAAATATTAGTTAGTTGTTTGTTTTAAATAATTTTTATTTTGTAGAAATCTTAAAAAATCATAGTTAAATTTTTTAAAATGATCTACTAGTATGTTAGAAAATGTTAAAAAATTATAGTACAGTAAGTTTCTAGGACCCTTATTCCTCCCTTACGATATATTAAGACACTTAGGATCCCTTAGGAATCTCAAGATCTTATAATACATATTAGGATGTCCTATGACCCATTGATGTACATGTTAGGTTCCATTAATACATACAAGGACTCATTGTTTCACTCAAGGCTCCTTAAGACATATTCTAGGATGAATTAATGTAATCTATGATCTCTTACGACCTATTATGAGACCTACAACCCCTTAAGACATTCTAGGACCATTACGTATTGCTTATGACATATTAAAACACATAGGAACCCTTAGGACCCATACGGCCCATTATTATATCTTAAAATGTCCTAGGACACATTCATCTATCTTAGCTTCTGTTAATACATATGCAAACGCATTGTTGCCTGCAAGAACCCTTAAGACATACTAGTATCAATTAATGTAACCTAAGATCCCTTAGACCACTTATCACATCTACAACCCATTAACATTGTTGGATCAGTGTACATCCCTTACAACATATTAAGACATATATGTTCCATTCAAATCATCAAGACCCATTAACATATCTTAGGTTGTCCTAGGACACATTTATGTATCTTAGATTCAATTAATATCATAGGAGGATCCACTAATGTAACCTAGGACCACTTAGGACCTCTTATGTTACCCCCGACCCCTTAACACACTCTACCTGACCCTTATCCACCCCTTACATTATCTTAAGATGCATCTAGGACCCATTATTACCCACGACCCCTTAAGACACTCTAGGAGCACTTATTCCACCTACGACCCATTACCATTCTAGGACTATTATCTGGATCCCTTAGGACCTATTATGTTACCTATGACCCCTTAAGACACTCTAGGACCCTTATTTATACCTTAGGACCTCTTATGTTACCCACGACCCCTTAAGACACTCTAGGACCACTTATTGCACCTACGCCTCATTAACATTCTAAGACTCTTATCTAGATCCCTTATGAAATCTTATAATAGATATGAAACCTTAGGACCCCCAAGACCCAATAACGAAGCTTAGGCTGTCCTAGTACCACTTATCATCATATCTACAACCCATTAATATTATTGGACCATTATACATACCTTACGACATTTTAAGACATATATGACCCATTCAAATCCTGAAGACCCATTAACATATATTAGGTTGTCCTATGACACATTTATGTATCTTAGATTTAATTAATACATATGAGGATCCACTAATGTAACCTAGAACCCCTTAGGACCTTTTATGTTACCCACGACCCCTTAAGACACTCTAGGACTCTTTTCTATACCTTAGGACCTCTTATGTTACCCATGACCCCTTAATACACTCTAGGACCCTTATCTATATCTTATGACATCTTATGTTAGCTAAGATCCCTTAGACCGCTTATCACATCTATGACCCATTAATATTGTTGGAGGATTATACATCCCTTAGGACATTTTAAGACATATATGACCCATTCAGATCATCAAGACCCATTAACATATCTTAGGTTGTCCTAGGACGCATTTATGTATCTTAGATTCAATTAATATCATATGAGGATCCACTAATGTAACCTAGGATCCCTTAGGACCTCTTATGTTACCTACAACCCCTTAAGACACTCTACCTGACCGTTATCCATCCTTTACATTATCTTAAGACACATCTAGCACCCATTATTAATCATGACCCCTTAAGACACTCTAGGACCACTTACTACACCTACGACCCATTAACATTCTATGACTCTTATCTAGAACCCTTAGGACCTCTTATGTTACCTACAACCCCTTAAGACACTCTAGGACCCTTATCTATACCTTAGGACCTCTTATGTTACCCACGACTCCTTAAACACTCTAGGACCACTTATTGCACCTATGACTCATTAACATTCTAGGACTCTTATCTGGATCCCTTAGGACCTCTTATGTTACCTACGACCCCTTAAGACACTCTAGGACCCTTATCTATACCTTAGGACCTCTTATGTTACCCATGACCCCTTAAAACACTATAGGACCACTTATTGCACCTATGACTCATTAAAATTATAGGACTCTTATCTGGATCCCATTTGAAATCTTTAAACAAATATGAAACCTTATGATCCCCAAGACCCATTAAAGAATCTTTGGATGTTATAGGATGACTTAGACCACTTATCACATCTATGATCCATTAATATTATTGGACCATTATACATCCCTTATGACATTTTAAGACATATATGACCCATTCGGATCCTGAAGTCCCATTGACCTATCTTAGGTTGTCCTATGAAAAATTTATGTATCTTAGACTCAATTAATACATATGAGGATCCACTAATGTAACCTAGGACCCCTTAGGACCTTTTATGTTACCCACGACCTCTTAAGACACTCTAGGACTCTTATCTATACCTTAGGACCTCTTATGTTACCCACGACCCCATAAGACACTCTAGGACCCTTATCTATAGCTTATGACATCTTATATTACTTGCAAACCCTTAAGACACTCTAGGACCACTTATGTTACCCACAACCCCTTAAGACACTCTAGGCCCCTTATCTATAGTTTATGACCTCGTATGTTACCCATGACCCCTTAAGACACTCTAGGACTCTTATTTATACTTTAGGACCTCTTATGTTACCCATGACCCATTAAGACACTCTAGGACCCTTATCTATAGCTTATGACCTCTTATGTTACCCACAATGCCTTAAGATACTCTAGGACTCTTATCTATACCTTAGGACCTATTATGTTATGTATGACCCCTTAAGACACTCTAGGATTATTATCTATACCTTAGGTCCTCTTATGTTACCCACGACGCCTTAAGACACTCTAGGGCCCTTATCTATAGATTATGACATCTTATGTTACCCATGACCCCTTAAGACACTCTAAGACCCTTATCTATAGCTTATGATCTCTTATGTTACCCAGGACCCCTTAAGACACTCTAGGACCACTTATTACACCTACGACCCATTAACATTCTAGGACTCCTATCTGGATCCCTTAGCACCTCTTATGTTATCTACGACCCCTTAAGATACTTTAGTACCCTTATCCATACCTTAAGACATCTTATGTTACCCATGATCCCTTAAGACACTCTAAAACCCTTATCTATAGCTTATGACATCTTATGTTACCCGCGACCCCTTAAGACACTCTAGGACCACTTGTGTTACCCCTGATCCCTTAAGATACTCTAAGAACCTTATCTATAGTTTATGACCACTTATGTGACATAATAGGACCTATTAATACCAATTAGTATATCTTAGAACCCTTAAGACCTAAATAGGACCACTTATGTGACGTAAAAGGACCTATTAATACTAGTTTGTACATCATACAACCCTTAAGACCTAATAAGACCACTTCCATGACCTAATAGGACCTATAATTTTATATATTTATATATTTGTTTCCATTTTACATGCAGTTATAACATGTAATGAAGTACTTAATTATTAACACTTAGCTTTGGCATGTTATGTATCTAGATGGCCGCTCAGGATGCTCAGGATGTTATTGACTAGTTTGGAGACTATGAATTCCAGATTGAGGTCTCACTTCTCCTTCATACCTCCGGTAATTGAGACCATTTTTAGAGAGTTGAGGGTTGAGGTCTCGGATGATGTTTCCTTAGTGACGGTGCAGAGACTTGTCCCCAAGGAAATCATCAAACATGAGGTTTTCCCACATTATGAGGGCAGGACCACTATGAGGGCATATCAGGTCACACAGTGTGTGATTCCTCAGATCACATGTATGATTTATTCTCAGTTTCTTGCAGCACATGGTCGTTATCCAAATATCAACTAGATTCTATTATATTTTGCACAATAGTTGTATCCTGAGTTTTGTTTGGGACTTAGGGTCAACTATTTAGATCTTCCAGCATATTATGGTCAGGGGCTTAGTAGGGTTACAGACCATGATCAGTATCATAGGGCTGATCAAGTTGTACTACCTTGTAGATAGCTAGTTGGGCACAAGACTCTAGGAGTGGCACCAACGATGGTTGCTACTGTAGATAGAGTCATCATTTCTTCTCAGAGGGGAGTAGTTGATAGTATAGGATAGATTGCTTTTGCAGCCACATCCATCACTTTAGATTCGGTGGGTAGATACATTTTGACTAGACTGAGTAGATCCAAATCATCTTCTGAGGCTTCGTCTAGTACTACTAGAGGTGTGACTGATGATATATATAGAGCTCGAGGTCTTCCTGTACCTGGAGAGATATGAGCACTGTCATGTCATCATAGTCATTTAGATATGGCCCTTTACTTTTTGGAGGATTTCTTGCAGGCCTAGTCTCATATTGCTGACACGCATAGGATCCCAAAACATTTAGTCAAGGATTTCATTGGATTTTCACGGGGTCCTATAGTTCCACCAACACAGGATGCACCATCTACTAGTCAAACAGAACATAGTGTAGAGTGCTTTTCACCCACAGATCACTCTACAGCTATAGAGCTAGGGATACAAGTTTGAGATGTAGGCATCACCACTTAGGGCATAGACACTTTTGATGAGTAGTTGTGTGGGTTGGGTCAGGCTCTACATCACTCCCCTCTCAGCTAGTGTCACCCCTACACTCCTCATTACTGGAGAGGATCGGGACCTTAGGTGGTATGGGTGATGCAGTTTCAGTTAATGATATGATGGTGTAGTGTGTTGATGATCCTCCTGCTCCTGAGATCTAGGTACATATAAAATTTTCTTTTCTTTTTTCTTAGGAGTTTTAGTGAACAATTAATTTTAGACATGTCTATTGATGTTTATTTAATGTATAATATTTTTCAGGCACAGTTAGTAGAGCATGCTACCTCTAGTGAGGGCTCAAAGCATCTTCATATGAGAGATCCATTTGATGTAACACCTACTAGTGGTCAGGTAAGTTTTAGATATATGTATGTTTAAGCATGCATGTGTACACATGTATTTATATATTTCAAGTACTTTACATAATATATATATATTATGCACATGTATATAACCAATTATTGTACACTAAATTTGTAAGGGTCAGTCATTGCTTTACAGGCAAAGGATGCTTTTCATAGGAGCGATTCAGTAGATGTGACACCTGGTAGTGGTCAGGTAAGTTTTAAAAATATGTAATTTTAAACATGCGTTTATAATATTTTAAGTATTTTAGATTATTATTGTATATACATGCATTTATATTCACAGGGATCAGTTGTTGTCTCACAGCAAGAGGATGCTTGTGGCAGTTTCTCATAGGGTCTCTCTATTTGCAAGCGCCTAGATGACTCCCTAGTTTAGGACATGTTGCACATATCTTTTATTTGAGACTCATTATATATGTCATTAGTATATGTTTGATATTTTCAGTTTATGATTTGAGACATATATTTGATTAGAGACATATATATTTGATTAGATGTACTTATATTTGATTCAAGACATATATTTGATTAGAGACATATGATTTGATACATATATTTGATTAGAGACATATGATTCGAGACATATATTTGATTAGAGACATATATTTGATTAGATGATATGATTAGATAATATGAGTTGATTTTATTTGATGATTTTATTTGATGATATATGATTTGATTAGATGATTTTATTAGATGGTTTTATTTTATTAGATTATATGATTAGATGATATGTTTTGATTTGATTTTATTAGATGATTTGATTAGAGGATTTTATTTGGTGATATATGATTTGATTACATGGTTTTATTTGATTAGATGATATGATATGATTTGATGAAATGATTTTATTTGATGATATATAATTTGATTAGATGATTTGATTACATGGTTTTATTTGATTAGATGATATGATTTGATTAGATATGATAAGTAATCTAACTAATTTCATCAGTTTTTAGTGTCTTAAGGGGATCTTTAACTAATAAGCAATCTTAATGGGATCTACAATTAATATCATAAAAGATAACTAGTAAATACATGTAACTAACGGATAATAACTATTCTAACTAATTCTAGAACTAACACATGTCATAAGTAATATAACTAATTTCATCTTTTTTTGGTGTCTTAAGGAGAGGTCTTTAGGGGATCTAGAATTAATATAATAAAAAATAACTAGTTAATACATGTAACTAATTCTAGAACTAACACATGTCGTAAGTAATCTAACTAATTTCATCATTTTTTAATGTCTTAACGGGAGGTCTTAAGGGGATCTAGAAATCATAAGCATCATAAAAAGTATCATAAAAATCATTCAATAATCAAAGCATACATAAAATCTTTAACTAATATGCAATCTATAAAAATCATTCCATAATCAAAGTATACATATAAAATTCTATATATTAAAACCATTGAACCATCAAATAGGTCCATCATATATCAACAAATTATAGTCCATCATATGTTTAAATATATTAAAAAAGTCTAATGAAATTTAATCCAGAGATATCAAGTAGGTCCTAACACAAGAAATAAGTATACATATTATACTTTTTAGACCAACTCAAGTAGTTCAGAAGTTTCATGGAGAACATATAATATTCTCTCATGATCCTCGCTATCTAGTCTCCGCTTATGACGTCCATGTTGAGATTTAACTGTATGGAGACAAATCGATGTGGCAACTACTAGGTGACTATATTGAAACACATTATTGTCTAGTTCGTAATCAACAAAGTGAATACCATGTTGAATTACTTTGATTTTCTTGAAATATGTTCCCTCTAAAGCAATTGAACCTACAGGTCACAAATTTTAACAATATATAAAGTTAAACAAACTCAATTTGAAATTTGTTAAAGGGTTGAAATTTAAAATTTACAAATTGAGTTCAATATATTGATGTAAACCATATACAAACCTATGGGGACCAAAATTCCATCACTTTCAAGTAACTTAATCCTCTCTACAGTACAAGGAAGTAAACAATAACCAACTACTTCTACATTTCCACGCTCAGTAATCACTGCAAAGACATTTCCTACACAGTAAATTTATATATACATGTGTGAGATCTTAAAATTTACTTAGTTCAATCTATAGATCTATCTATCTATCTATGGATGCAGCTCAATGTATCATATAATGTGAAATATATATACTTACCAATTTTGACCAATCCTGAGATATTATCGTAATCAGTAGAAATCAAAGGGACATCATCAAAGTTTTCATGTTCATCTCTATCAAATGTATCAGTAACAACTAGTGGCACTAGATTCCATGCACCTACATATCCATGGTCTTGATTGATACATTCCTCATAATTGTCAGCAATGCAGTGACAAAAAAAGCATGAGTAGTCCCTATTGTTCCACATCCAATTGTGACAATTCGTAATCATAATTGAATGAAAAGATTGCGTCTTTTCTATCCTATTGCAACCATGCATAATTTTTCTATCTAGACTTGAACAAATGCATATATAATACAATCTATATAAATACAATTTGAATAAAAAATATTATAAAAAATTTAAACACTTTCAAATAATTAAAAAATGTTTGCATACGTTTTATCTCCCAAAATTTTCTATATGGCACCTCCTGAGTCAATCCTGATGATGTGTCATTCTCATTCGGTGCGAAATGTGTTTTGCACCATTCAACCATATCATGTGCATTTTTTATATGCACTCCCTTATAATTCATTTCATACTTTTGTATAGCATGTTTGATGCAAGCTCCGACACGATCATGTTCACCTTTTCCATGTCCACTCTCAAAGAAACTCCAGACATGTGGTATATTTTCATTACGATGATATATACATAGTGCATAAAATGGCCTCGATGATTTGAATTATGCAGCACATTCATTTGACCAAATGTAATGTTTATCAATTTTTATACCTCTATCTTTCAAATTTGCAAAAAACATCTTGAAGCAGTGTTCTAAATAATGAATGTCATGCTCTCTATCATCACTTATATAAAAATGATATTCCTTCTTGATGACCCGTGCTTCAAATGTGCTCTGAATTCCATCTAAATCTAATTGTGCATGTCGATAACCCACATGTACCATAATAGTAATTTTCTCTGAAAAATAGTATTCTAATTAAATTGCTTTTTGATGAACAAAAGAATATTTTTTCTGCAAAATAAAACAACTGATACATTAGTTCTAAGTGATAAATTGTCTCCCAGTGTTTGGAATTGTTGCGCTTTCCACTTTGCAAAAAATGCATGATGAATGTAAGGTTGAATCAATTTTTTAAATTTTTCCATAAATACTCCAACATTATCTCCTCTTCAACATATTCTAACCTTTTGGACTCTTTCCCAAATTTTATTTCATTCTTTACATATTTGCAACTCTTAGAATTTACCATCTTTGTTACATCAATATTTTCATTTTTCAAAGGAAAAAGAGACAAATCAGCACATGATTGACATATTCTTTTTATGCAATTTATTTGTCCAGCTACATCATCTCTTTTGCCACATAAATGGATGAGATGAACTCACTTTGTCTTGTAGGAGGAGCATTTTCAAAACCATAAGTGTCTTTTACAAACTTTCAAAAAACTTGATAGTGGAGATCAAATTCAATATGATAACGACAACAAGTTTCAAACACTTTATTTGTCTGAATATAATATGGCTTCAATCTTTCAAACAATGTTTTCCCAATCTTTATATTAGGATTAGAACTACAAAATGACACATACATTTCATGTTGTGTTGTCTCCAACCAATGTTTCGTATGATATTCATATTGATTAGCTGAAATTCTATGTCTGATAACATGTCTAGTGCTTGATGAAGAGCATGTATTATCATTCCAAAATGATGTGACCAAATTTTTTATTCCTTCATCAATCCTATTACAATGAGGAGCTCTACACATGATTTCCCAAATGCCTTCCAAGGTGCTATCATACAAAAGTATTCTCCTATTAACATATCCTGATATTGTTTTCCTATTAAAACCAAATGGAGATGAAATTGAAGATATCTATTTTTTTCATCCCATAGTGTTACCTACAATGGATGTCAACATAAGTTTTCTTGTAATGGTCTTATCTTTAGTTCGAGATCACTTCCCTAGCTGGTTCAAACCCTTCTTAGGATTTTCAATCATATCAGTTTGCATGTCAACAACTTTTCTCTTCTTTGATGATGTGTCTATACCCAATAATTTTAATGCCCCAAAGGTTCCAAATTTTTGTTTATAAGTACAACTAAACTTAATTGTGCTTGTTCAAGTGTTTCAAAATTATCAAATTTACCCAATATTTCTCTTTCTTTCCTATTCATTGATCTATTCTCAGCAAGACTTAAGGGTTGAACATTAGCAAGTGATCTCAAATTCTCCACATCTATTGTATTTAAATGATCTAAGTTTCTATAATTAATATTTATTTTAATAGGTTGAGCTAAATTTTAAAGTTCATTCATACCAGTAGGAGCATGTGATCTTGACCCTTCTCCAACATCAATTGTTTGATCTTCCATAGGGAGTGATCTTGACCCTTCTTCAATGTGCAATTCTTTGAATTGACTTGACCCTCCTACTTCAGCTTGTCTTTCAGCTTCTTTAGTTTTATGATAACATGTCAATGTAGCTTCATGATTTCTTTGTTCAGTATCAGGTGACCTTTTTCTAGAAGATTTACTTTGTTTTCCCTTCTTGTTCCCCATTTCTTCGAGCTCCACAAAATGTCTTCCACAAGATCGTCAACAAAAATTTTCTTCTTCAAAAAATACTTTAATCTAATATTTTTCCTCTCCAAAATTATGTCTTTGAAAAACTAGAAATAACAATCCTCCTGCAAAAAATGCCTTTAATAATAGCAATGTCTTTGACAACATTCTCTGCAACTGTGTAAGTGTAATGGACCTTAGCCTTGCCATTCTTAGGTTTAGAGGTTTCCCCCTTCTCATACTTGGGCAAAGGCTCTTTGAATGTCTTATGATCAGTGTTGGTGTTCAATCCATCTACCTTAAGTTTTCCATTCTCAATGAGATCTTGGATGCTATGCTTAAGTTTCCAATAGTTTTCAATATCATGTCCAATGCCATTATGAAACTTGCAGAAGGCTTTCTCATCCAACCAATGTGGCTTAACATCAGGTATATAAGGATTTGTGGGATCTTGAGGATGTGCAAGGTTGTTGGCAATGAGTGTTTTCAAGAAATCCTCATATGAATCAGCAAGTTTTGAAAACTGTCGTCTCTATTTCTTGGGCTTATCTTGATATCTTGGCTTGTGCTCTTGTTGATTAGATGCATTGAGACTCATGGCTTGAACAACACTAGACAAGTGAAGAAAAGCTTGACCCTTTGGTTGAGAAGAGTCCACAACTCCATCATTGACCACTTGTTTTTTCCTATTCCAATGTGAGTTCCTTCCTTTATCCTTGTTAGAATTGTTATTATTTTGACCATTGCTATTGTTGTTGTTTCCATGTTAGGTTAAAATTCCTTGTTCCCTCAAAATATCCTCAATCCTACATGTAGTTTCAACCATGGTGTCAAAGGAATCAAAGACCATCTTCCTAACTTCATACCACATTTTAGGAACCAAGTTGCTAACAAGGATGTCAATCTTCTCATTTTCAGGAATATTCCTAGAGTAGCGAGAGCATTGTCACCTCCATCTTTGCAAGAAAGTGACAAAGGATTCCCCTTGATTTTTCTTTAAGTTGCATAAGTCCAACATGGTGACAAATCTTGAAAGGTTGTATGCAAAGTGTTGGACAAATCTATGGATGAGCTCTTTGAAAGTCTTGATGGGGGGAGTTATGTTGGTGAACGATTCCATCCCTTGACCCTTAAGACTCCTTGGGAACAATCTAATAAGGTATGAGTCATCTTGATGGAACTCAAAACTCATAATATAAAACTGATGCACATGATCATGTAGATCTCCATTACCATCATACTTTGCATATTGGGGGATCTCAACCTTTCTAGGGAAGTCTTTCATGCTCACACTCTTGTCAAATGGATTAGGACAAATTGAATCAAGTGAGAATGAACTCTTGGGTGCCAACATCTTTTCCATAATAATCTTAAGTTGCTTGATGTCTTCTTCCTAGGATGGACCTTGCTTCTTGATCTTCTTGTCCACATCAAAGTTGTAGGGGACTTTGGCACCTTTGTTAATTAAACTCTCTAGGAACTTGTCTTTTTTTTTTCTCCAAGTATCTCTCCACATACTGCTGGAAGAGCGGTTCTTGTTGTATCTTCATGAAATCTTGGGAGTTGAGGTCAAAACTTGAGCTTCTACCCATATTGTGAACCATGGTGAGCACGTTGAGAAGTTTTTCTTGCGTTCCTAGGAGGTGTTTGTCTCCTATAATGCTCTTGTTGTGAAGCCCTTCTTCCTCTAGGGCTATGATATCGTGAAGGTCTTCTTGAATATCCTCCACTTCATGGAGTCTTAGGTGGGGTGAGTGGAGGAGATGTTTTTCCACCACCGACACACATGTTGTTGTATTGATCATTAAGTTGTTGAGCCAAGAGTCTATCTTTCTCTTCTTGTACAACTCTCCTTTCTATTTCTAATAAGGCTTGTCTTTCCGACTCTAGGAGTCTAAATTTCTCTTCCTTTGCAACTTGTTCATCGAGGAAGGATTTCTTTTCATGCTCAATTCTCTTGAGTATTTCACTTGTGTATCTTGAAGTTGTTTGAAGGATCTAGGAATGGCAGGATAGAAAATCAGGTAAGCTATAAAAAGTTGGTTTTTCGATTCAGGAACTCATTTTTTGTTTGTTTTAAATGACCAACTAGATGCATCAATAGATTCTTATAATTAATCAGGCACACAAGAGAGCAATCATGGAGTTCAATCAAAAAATTATCCTCAAACAATGAGCAAGGGACAAAGCAACCTTGCTTATGAACAAGAATAGTGACATAGTATTCTACTCCCTAAAGATTCTATTTGTGTATGTTCTCAAAATGTTTTTCAGTCACACACATAGTCCTAGCAAATAAAAATTTGGTTGCACTATGGTTCATAGTAATAGTCAACTCTACAACTTTTGCAATCTCAAGTGGGCGAACTCCAATCCAGGTGCACCGGGGTTTTGACACATTATGAAAATTTAATCAATCAGAGATGTTGATGAGATCTGATAGCCGAACAAGAAACCACACCTATGGAGATTTCTTCCACAAGGATATTTATATAGTTGTTGTTTCTACCATGGAAAAAATGGCTATTATCGCTTGAGGTTCCATCCACATGGTTTACCTAATAAAGGGAGTGTCCACTACGGTTAACCCTCTCTAACAACATGACTCAAAAAAGGACCACATGGGGACTTGGTTTAGATTTAAGGATTTGAGTTTCTCATACTACCCAAAAAGGGAGTAGAGCATAATCCTCTAGCCTCTTCACTTCACCCAAACATAGCAAGAAAATTCATTGACACGCTAATATTGAAACCACCTCACCAAGGTTTGTGATGTCAATGACAATGTCTACCAAGCTCTCTAACTGGGTCAAAGAGAGAACGTACCGATCAATGTTGAGGACTAAACCAGGTAAGACAGTGAGATAGTAACAATATCCTCGCTACCTACAAGGGGATCTATCTTCAAGAAGAACTTCGCATGTAAAACAAGAAAATGAAGCTCACTCTCTCAAGAACTCCACAAATAGTGTTCATAGGGCCTATTTACTATGTGAAACATATATACAAGAAAGTGAATCTATGTTCTCTTTAGAGCCCAAAATTGAAGTGTGATCTATGAAAGCAATAAACACTCAAGCTAGACACATGAGATATTTATTTTATTCCCAAAATCCAAATGTTATAAAGATTGTAGCAACTCACCTTAGGTCCAAAGCTCTGCAATCTAGTGCTATGCTACCTCAGAAAATAGAATCAAGGAAATGATCACATCAACCATTAAATGTCAAAAAATAGCAAGCGAAAAGTAAATCTACAAATTTTTAAGACTGTATTGTCAGAATTTCACATGTGATAGTACATAGTACCATGCGAGAAAGTACATAGACCTATGCAAGAAAGTACATAGGATAGCGCATGAAAGTACATAGGTTCATGCATGAAAGTACATAGGTTCATGCATGAAAGTACATAGGCTCATGCACAAAAGTACATAGGCTTGTGCATGAAAGTACATAGGCTTTCGCATGAAAGTACATAGGCTCATGGACAAAAGTTCACAATCTCGCGCATGAAAGTACACACACTCATGCATGAAATTACACATGCTCATGCGTTAAAGTACATAGATTCACATGAGAAAATGCCTTTGTCATGCGTAGAAAAGTGTGTGCTAAAATGTTGACATACTTATATGAGTCATTATATCAAAGATTTCTCAAGAATGAGGTCTCAAATGGTGACTCATAGCTCTCTATTCATGGAGTGAAAGGGTTTATAATGGAGGTCCTTAGTTTAGACTTGGTTTATGCCCATGCAAGTACACCATAAAATGAGAGATTCAAAGAAGAAAATCAAGAATGCCAGTCTCCATGATCATCAAGTATGCATGCAAATGACAATGGAATCTATTCTAAATGATAACAATGCATATAAGTAAACTAATCTATGAAAGGAAATGCTTATGCAAGATTATTCTATGAAAGGAAATATGAATCTAATATAATATGCAAGTGCAAGGTTAATCTAAATGGATTGTCATGGGGCATGAGAGAAGAAGACAAGAAAAGAGAAGATACAATGTTCCAGCTCAAGTGCTCAAATTCTTCTCCAAAATCGTTCTCCAAACTTGTAGCATAGCAATATAAAATCCTAGATGTCTAAATGAGAAGGAGAGGACTCCTTATAAAGAAAGATGGAAAGTCAAGATTAAGAGGCAACAAAAAATGAGCAATGGTGGAGATTAAATCTTGGTTGATCCATGTGCTCAAGATTCTCAAGAGGCAAAATCAAAAAGATGTGTGGTTGAGATAAAGAGGCAAAAACCCATTTCAAAAGGTCAAAAGATTCTATTTCTTTGGAAAGTGCACTTTTATTTTTATTTTATTATTTTAGCAAAATGGTTTCCATTATTTAATTAAAATATTTTTTATTTATTTAAAAGGGATTTGTTCTTTTATTTAAATGTGGCTTAGGATAAAGTGATTTTATTGTTTAATTAAAAGATTTTTTTTATTTAATTAAAACGGAGCATGTTCTCTTAATTAAATAAAATTTAGGATAAAATGATCAAACCTTAGGAAATATTGAAATAATTAAATTAATTATGATTTGATCAAGGAAATTGATTTAAATTGAAAATATTACAAAGCATTGATTGAGGAAATTGATAAAGTGATGAATGGGGGCCCAAAGTCTAGGCAATCATTTTAGGGTGCATACACTATTTATGAGGTATATGTGGTATGTGATCTCAAGTGATCACTCATTTTCTTTAGACTAGACAAAATAATAGTGTGAATATCTTTGTATACCCCATCAAATGTTCATATAGTAGCTCTCAATCAAGAAATCTTAGTAGCAGTGTAATGAAGAATAATAGTGATATTAGGTACATTAGCCTCATCAAGTTGTGTAGCAGGGGTCAGGATGACCATCTAGGGGTAACATGTTTTGTTACAAATTATGAAAGTATTGTGTGTCTTATGCAAATAAATTTGATATAAAAGCATGTCATTAAATAGTATTAAAATCTAACATATCTACAATTTTAAATGATAAAAAATAAATATTAATTTAATATTACCATGTAAATGACCTAAATTATATTACAAATAACATGTATATCACCTAAATTAGACCAATTAAATCAGATAAATTATAACATACACATACATCTATTGATTGTAAAAGACTTAAAGAGAGACTTGTGTGTGTGTGTGTGTGTGTAAAAAGATCTAGAGAGTGTGTTAAAAGAATGAAAAGACCTAGAGAGAGAAAGAGGGTGTTAAGGGGATTGTGTGTATGTGTGTATGTTTGTGGGGGTGGGGGCTGGGGTGCGGTGCGGTGGGGGAATTGAGAGAGTAAGTGTGTGTTGAGGATATAAAAAGACCTAAAGAAAGCTTGATCTAGAGAGAAACTCTTAAGAGGATTGAGAGAGAGTGTTTGTGCTAAAAGGAAATAAAAATACCTAGGAGGAGGGTAAAAAGACTTAAGGGGAGAGAGGGAGATTGAATATAATACATGAAAAGGTAGAGAGAGAGAGAGAGAGAGAATATAATACATGAAAAGGTAGAGAGAGAGAGAGAGAGAAAGAGAGTAATAATAGTTTAATGGTTTTATAAAAAAATTCAAAGTTTTTCTAAAAAATATATAATAGAATAATTAAAAATTACAAAAATTAAAACATATGTACCTACCTATAAATAAGTTTCAATTTTTTTTAAGATTTTCTAATTAATTTCTAAATTTTTCTTAAATATTTATTAGTTTTCTAAAAATATACTATTTTATATGTCTAATAAAATGATAATTAAAAATCGTAGAAAACAAAATTATATACTTGTACGTAAATTTAAATTCTAATAAAAGACTAAAAAATTATTAAAAAAATATACAATTTAAAAATAAAAATAAACACTAAGGAGAAAAAATTAGTCCACTTGGTATCAAGTAGCACCAATTTGCGGAGTGAAATAGCATGATCATCACTTAAAATGCTCCACATCATAGGCTTTGATCTACGACCCGTTCATCACGGATAACGATCGAAGTAGTTAGAGTACTCTGATCGAAGAGTGTACTTCCCTCGGTGAGGCGTAGTAAGTGACAATTTCAGTTTACTTTTTCTTGGTGGGAAAAATTGTAACCTTCTATTGTTAAATATTGCATCTACATCTTCAAAATAAATTAAGGATTTTGTTGGAAAATAAAAGCAAAACTTGTAGATAGAAAAGAAGAAGGAACAGCTGAAAATGAATGACATTTTATTGATCACATTATACAAAATGTATGATTTATAATAAACAAATAACCGCAAAGACTGAAATTACGGAAGAAACAGAGACAGATCTAAAGAAGCATGAAGAGTCCACGAGTAGTTCTCCTTGGTTAGCTTATACGAAAAAAGCGCATGAGCATGCAAACATCATGCGATCATAAATTTGCGTTCGATTACAGAACAGATTAAAAGTTCTGCACTCAAGGAGCAAACAAGAAGTTTCACGGACAAACTGGAAGAATCGTTATGCGCTAACAAAAATGAGTTATCTTTTCATGTAGTTCTGATCTGGTGACAAGCAATCTGCGATTTTGTAGCTTCTAATTGAACTGATGTTGATCTTCTAGACGATGGCTTCTCTCCTCTAAGTCAGCCTTTGGTAATTAGTTAAGACTTGGGTGGCTTTAACTCTGATGGCAGCGACACTTTTCAACAAATTTCTTCAATTAAATGTGCTATTTACCTTTATAATGGATGTTGTGAGCTATAATCTTCAACAGCGGCCACTTCTGATACCCTTGGCAACAATCCCTTCAGGAAACTATAAGATCTGCGTCACTCTACTATCAATCTCCTGATACACGGTCTGATACCGAAAATTGGTGCAACACTTTCCCCATGAATTACGATCAGATATTAGCCACAGGAATTGAGAAGCTTACATAAACTTATATATCTTTTAAAACATGAGAAACTCTTCTTATAGCTATAACAATATATCTAGTTTATTCTTAACTTATTACAAAATTATTAGAAGGTTAACAATAGCAGAAAATAAATTTTAAACGTATTATAACTTCTTGGATACATGCTAAGATAAAATATTTAGTTTATTGTTGAGTTATTATTAGATTATTATAAGGTTTTCAATATGTTTAAAAAAATTTCTTTCAAATTTGTATTAACTTAGAAATGTCTAGAATATATAAGCACCTGAATCAAGTAGTAAGATCAAGTATTATGATCTGACATCGGTGTTTGATAATGTGATCATGGCTTAGGACCCATTTCCAATTATGGCGTCGTTCCGCCTTCTTGTTGGTATATCATGGTGGAATAATCTTATAATTCCATGAATGGTAAGATAAGACCTCTGTGACTTGCTTATAGAACTTATGAAATTGTTTATTTCATTCTAGTGTTTGTATCGTCGTTCATTTGTTTGTTTAAATCTCAATTTATAGAGCTAACTCACATCAATTTTATGTATAATTGCAATAGAAAAACCTGTTGTATTTTTACATATAATTGCTCCGTCATTTTAAAAAAAGTGAAGAATGATTTCGGGATTTTATTCGTCTCATTTCGAGATTTTTTGATCATTTTGAATTTTTCAACTTCATTGATAAATGAGAAGGTTGTGAGTATTTTACTCAAACTGGTTTTTCTTATAGTGACCTTTCATAGTTGCGGCTTCTTCTAACGATCTCCCTCTTTAATAAGACGACTTTATGATTATAAATGATTTTCCCAGTGACTGGGAAGAATTCATAACACAACATTAGAAGTTCCTTCCATGCTCCAGACTGCTCAGCAAATGGTGGAAAAATGAGTGATCTTTTCATATAGTTTTGATCTGGTGGCTAGCGATCTGCACTTTTATTTTTCATTTCTCGTGGATCTTCCAGATGATGGCTTTTCTCCTTTAAGCCCCCCTTTGGTGATTACTTGAGACTTGGGTGGCTTTACCTTTTATGGCAGTGACACCTTTCAAACAAATTTCTTCATTTAAAATTACTATTTTCATCTACAATGGATGTTGTGAATTATGATTTCTTAAATCTGTAGCTTCTATTTTTTTATTATATTAATCTTCAGCACATTTGCAGTGACAGTTTCAAATAATCTTCAACAACGTCAACTTCTTCATTGTAACCTCCTTTGCCTTTGGCAACTATATCCTTCAGGAAGCTATAAGATCTGCTTAATACAATGGTTGTAACTCCATCTCTACAATGATCCTCTTCTTGTGACAATGATATCTTTCAGCTCAACAATAACCACAGTGACTTTACTATCGATCTCCTGATGCTATGATACCAAAAATTGGTGTAACAATTTCCCCATGAATTATGGATATTAGCCAAAAGAAACGACTAACTTTACTCACATAAACTTGCATATTTTTTAAAACATGAGAAACTCTCCTTATTGAAATGCGGAGTATAAAGCTTGATTTTATACATAGAATGTGGACTAACTCAAACCAAGAAAAGATTTGTTTTTTATCTTTCTTTAACTACGAAATTCAAAACTGCTCTTCAACTTATTCTAATATTCTTGGATATATTCTTCTATAAATGTATTAACCTAGAAGCATCTAGAATTAAACTCATATTAATGATGCACCTACATTAGAAAACTCATATTAGTGATACACTTGCAACAAGCATTAAGGTTAGATTTGACTTTTCTATTTCTTTCATTCTACTCTTCTTTTGTGTGAGTGAGATACTGTGATCATGGTTTAAGACCTAATTGTAATTATTGTATTGTTACACCTTATGAGTACATCATTGTGCAATCAATTAATAAATGGTACGAGTATCAAACTTGCACAACTTGTGTATAGAACTAGTGAGTTTGTTTACGTCATTCAGATGTTTCTATCTATAATGTGTAGTGTGACATGTCATTGGACCACATCATGAATAATGAATTTCATTCTTCCAAAGTTGTTGAAAATTTACCTTTTTAATGACCTAGGTTTACCATAAGTAACTAAATTGATAAATTAGGCTATTGGCAAAAAATGTTCCTCACCTTTGACGATCTTCTTCTCAAGATATATGCTAGGAGAAGAAGACACATAGGTGAGAAGAAAAAAATTTCTTTCTGGCAAGGATGCATGTTGCCAACACCAATAGACAAATCATTCTAGTTTTTAGCATTTGCGAAAGATATACGAGAATTTTAAATTTTATTTTTTTTGAAAAGGATGTCCATGTAGAAAGGGGCAACTAGTGCTAAAGTTGATATAACCTTAGTAACACAACCCAAATAGGCCTTATCAAAAGTAGGAGAAATGTTATTGTACTTGTTATACACTAAGTTTGCACCCTTGTTTCAAGCTCTCATAGTCTTGATAACCTAGTATAACATGGGAATCATCTCCAGGTTGTGGGACCTATGCTAACTGAGATGAGACCTCCAGGTTCTAGGCTGGTTCCTCTTGGATAATCACCTTAATTTTCTTCTAGACATGAAAAGTAAAACTTTCAAGGGAAAGGGATAGAAGGAATGCTTGGAAAGGGAAAAGACTAAAAGAAAACTACCTACTAGGTGATACACCGAAATTAGGGTTTAGATCTCAGTATAGAGGAATGGAATCAGTGAAAGGCTTAGGTCTAGTAGGTCACAACTTACTGAATAGGCTTGCATAAATATTTCATAGAAGGGTCTGAACATACTTGACACAATTAATGACCCGCAAGCAGACATTCACTTATACAACTCGGTGTAGGATCGAGACAAGACTGTTAGGGGGTTGAAGTATACCCACAAAACATCTAAATCAGGTCAAACACAATAACACACAAAATTATAGAAAGCAAGAGGGATCAAGAACCCTAAGATATCACTGAAAAACATCATATACTTTAATCCAATAAGAGATAATTTAGACAAGGAAACATAGGGACATGAAGGATTGTCACAAAATACCTCTCCAATATCTGAATCATCAATGGGAGAAATACAACTATATAAGCCAGAGGGTAGAAATGATACCACAGATGACCCTTAAGAAAAGATGAATTTCTTCTACAAATGTCCAACTCTAAGCTCTAAGGCTCCCAAAATATGATATATACATACTCCTTTGCATGCAAGCAAGAGTCAAAAACTAACTAGGGTTACATGGTTTTTCAATACAATAATCAAACCCTAGCCGATCAAATCTGATCATAAATATATGTCTGCAAAAGATCATAGCTGATCAAATATTTGTGCCCATCTCTATACTGGAAATCAACTTGCAGACAAGCAACCCGGACTTCTCTACCTCTCTTGCACAAAGTCTCACCATGAATGCACTGATTTGTACTCTCAGAAAACAAGAAATGACCAAAGATGGCCGCCAAGACCCCTGTCATCATCTTCCTCAACTGCAAATGTCTTGAAGATATAAATTCCATCCATTAACTCTGTCACTATTGATTACTAGTTCAAAAAACCTAGCCAAAACTATGTAGGAATATATTTGAATTTAAATAATAATGGCTAACAAGTGGCACCAAACCTTTCCTCCATCGATGATCGATGTTTAAATCTTAATCCCACTTTAAAATGTGACTGTCAGATCTTCGTATTTACCCGGGCTCAGCATCTGACTGCAAATCTAACCCTAAGTCAACCTCAGGTTACCCTTTTCCATCAGTCGTAGAGTTGTTTAAACATTTAGTTGACCTCGGTTAAGTGTAGCGAACACGGGAAGCTCTTTAGTCTCTGATTCATGGAATACCCCTAACCCTGGGCCCAGAACCACCACATGTCACTCCTTTATTTACCCTTGATTTCCCTGTAAGCATACACCTCGGCAAGTCCTGACATCGGTCCCACTTAAGATAAGATTCTGATCCAATGGTGGGCACAAGATCTCATAGCCCCCAAATATTCCTTGCGCCTTTATGCCAACCGTAGATCTATATTAGACCGGGACCCCTTTGACACATCGGTCCACCTAGAAGTCCTCATCATCATGCAACAACCAATAGGAAGTGAACACATCAGCAAGAAAGGACCCACCGAGAATGCTCTAAGATAAAGCAAGATCAATGGTTGTCGCATGATCTCATGGTCTGACACATAGCCTCGCGAACATACAACAGCTGTCGATCCTCTGCAGATGTCAGAGCCTTCGACTGCTAAAAGAACTTGGTCCCACTGACGAATAAGTTGACTTAGCACATGTGGACCAATTAGAAGCCACCATTTGAATACACGTAGTAGTGGACCTGCCAGGCATGAAGAGTTACGTCACCAAGAGAAATCAACGGTAGTCTAAAAATCTCATACCTCTGACACATGCTATGAGAAAACATGCTAGCCATTAGATCAAAAGAGGCCTGACAACTGGGCCCACTGAAAAATTACAAGTCATCTCCCTTCGACCAATGAAATACCTCCACATAGGACACCGTGGCAATGGACCCATAAAGGCATGAGGTGCTGAGAAAAGGAAAGATCGACGGTTGTCATAAGATTGTGAGCTTTTGACACATGCTATGAGATCCTAAGACAACTGTTGATCTCATCAACTGGGACCCCACAATCTTGAGACCACCAAAGAACTCAGTGATTACATGACCAAAGGAAGGCTAACCACTCACTGAATCGCTAACCATAGAGGACTTAACCGTGAAACACTTAGCGACTATGAGAATCATGCAGTCACTGAATTGCTAAGAGGGAAAGAACACCGCCAGAGAAATATGAGAATCTGCGACCAGCCAATAGGATTAAAGCACACATGGGCATTTAAGATTTTAAGTGGCTGATAAAGTAACTTGAAAATATATCAGGCCAAAGGGCTACTTAGGTTTTTAAGCCTACAATGACTACTTTTATGAATTTTTTGACCTACAGAACAGAGAGTTAGAAAGCTTGCAGAGACCAGAGAACAGGACATAAAGCTATGAAATTTTTTGAGGTGTTTGGTAGGGTAAAAATAGAGACACTGAGATGTGAATTGGTCAAATTTGCATACATATGAAAATTAGGGTAACATTTTGGTGATTTTTGCTGGATGTCAGCCTGCTAGACATGGAAAACCAATGGCCTATGACAATCCATTGGGCATGGGGTCATCAAAAATCAAAATTTCTCACAGGGAGATAGGACTGGAACCAGAGAGGCAAACTTGTGCACTGGCATGTCTTCGAAAGTAGGAAACTAAACTAGAAAATAGGGAAAGAAAGTAGGGGAAAGCATATTTACAAAATTTATAGAGAGGGATTAACCTCAAAGCAGGGCTTCAAATGGAAACCATTTAATGATATTGGCAAGGCATCTCCTTCAAGATCTGATAGGTGAAAAGCATTGGATCCCTTGCATTCTATTATAACAAATGGTCCACCCCAAAATGAATCAAATTTGGTATGTCTGTCAGGCTTGGATCTGAATTCATCCCATTTGAGAACTACGTCTCCAACTTTGAAATTCCTAACTCTGGCTCTCTTATCAAAACTTTTCTTTGTTTGAATCTGATGGAGCTCCATATCCTGCATTGATTTATCTCTGATCTCTTCTAATTCCATCAATTAAGCATATATGATCTGCAAGGGATCTCCCTCTTCAAATAGAGCATACTGAGTAGCCAAGTCTAGAGCTGGCAATTCAACTGAGATAGACAACTTGGCCTCTTTGCCATACACTAGCACATAAGGGGAATTCTCAATGATCTTCTTTGGAGTGATTCTATCTAACCACAAGGAAGACTTCAATTTGGTATGCCAATCTCTCTGATTATCTTGTAGAGTCTTCTTGATTATCCTACTCAAGTTCTTATTTGTTGATTATGTTAAGCCATTGCCTTGAGGGTAATAGTTAGAACTTGTATTCAGATAGATGCCATTCTTGACTACCCACTCTGAGACTTTGAGGCCTGTGAATACCAATGTATTATTTGATATGATGGAATCTGGAATGCCAAATCTATGGATTATATCATCATAAAAACTCAACACAGCATTTTCGTTGGCTTCTTTTAAAGAAATTGCTTCTATCCATCTGGTGAAGTAATCAGTTGTAGTAATTATCTATTTATGTCCTACACTAGATGGAGGATTGATCATTCCAATGAAATCTATACCCCATTTAATGAAAGGTTTCTCAGTTCTGATTGGTTGTAGGGGCAAGGCTGCAAGCCTTTCTTTTCCTGCAAACATGGCACACTTGATGCATTTTCTCACATACTCATGACTATCCTTAAAGATAGATGGCCAATAGTATCTAGCCCTTATGATTTTAAAAGCAGTAGTCCTAGGAGAAAAGTGACCTCTATAAGGTCCATCATGAAACTCAAATAGGACATCAGCTATCTTTTCTGAATCTATGCATCTTAAAAGGAAACCATTGTGATCTTTTCTGAAAAGAACTTCATTTATCAGCACAAAAGGAACAGACTGTAATCTATAATACCTTCTTTTTGCTGAATCCAAACCACCAGGACATTGTCCCGTCTTCAAGTAATTGATCATATTAGGCAACTAGCTTGTTGCCTTGTCTTGTTCTTTTGTATCATGCACCACCAGAGATGCATCTATTTTCTCTAATTCTTTTGAACTCTCATCCTCTCCCAAATGCTCACAAAGACCTCTTCCTCTAACTAGCTTGGTAGTTTGGATATCAATGTCATATTCCATCACCTTGGTGATCCAACTAGCTCTTTTCTCATTTAGGTCTTTGGAAAGCAAAAACTCTTTGACACTTGGATGAGTAACTTTCAAGTGTACCTTGCTATGGGTCAATAGATATCTAAAATTTTTAAGACTCTTCACCACAGCAAGCACATGTTTCTCTACAAAAGAGTATCTATGTTCATACTCCTCTAGACCTTTGCTAAAGAAAGCAATAGGCTACTCCAATCTATCTGAATTTTCTTGAGTCAGCATTGCAGATATGGCATCAAGACCCCCATAAGCATAAAGGATAAAATCCTTATTAAAATTTGGGTTTAGGAGAGTAGGGGCTTCTGTTAAGGTCTCTTTGATAGCTTGGAAATTGACTCTCGCTTCTTTGGTCCAACTAAAAGCTGAACTCTTCTTCAACATGGCTATCAAGGGCTTGAGTAAATCTGCAATGTTAGGCAAGAACCTCCTAACAAAATTAATCTTTCCTATGAAAGATTGGAGACTTTTCTTGTGATGTGGTAGGGGTAGCTCTAGGATAGCTGCAATTCTTTCAGGATCCACTGTAATTCCTTCCTTGGATACTACATATCCGAACATTTTTTCTTCATGAACTGCAAACACACATTTCTTGGGATTAAGAGATATCCCAAATTCTCTACACCTTTCAAAAATCTTCCGTAAATGTTTGATGTGATCTACTACATGTTTTGAGTAGAAAGTTATGTCATCTAAGTAGACTAGCACAAACTTGTACATTAGGATCTTAAAGGCCATATCCATTGCTTTTTGAAATGTAGCACCTGCATTTGACAAACCAAAGGGCATCTTATGATAAGCCATGGCTCCCCACTTGGTTGTAAATGTAGTCTTGTATTGATCCTCTTCATTCTCCAAGATCTGATTGTATCCTGAATAGCCATCCAATAATGAAAATCTTTCAGATCCAGAGACACATTGTAAGATTTGTTCCATAGAGGGTAGTGGATGGTGGTCTTTTAATGAAGCTCTATTAAGATCCCTAAAGTCAACACATAACCTCAACTCCCCATTCTTCTTCCTAACAGGAACAAGGTTGGAAACACTGGTTTGGCATTAGGTTCTAATTCAATAGTGTGTTAAGCAAGGGTAGGATCAAAACCCTTGAGGTCCTCATATTGCCATGAAAAAACATCATTGAATTCTCTGAATAACTGAGTGTAAGCTTGCTTTTCCAATTTAGTGTCCACTTTTCCAAATTGTAAGCTCTTACCTAGTTCCAACTCTAATTCAACACAATGTTCTTGTTGGATTACCAGGCCAGCTTTATTTCTCTTGACTTCATCATCTTTGTTGAAGACAGTCTCTAAGGTGACAAGACCTCTAGGCTTCTTATTAGACTTAAGTTGTATCACTTGATCACCATAGTTTTGTGATAGCCTATCTTGGTTGTATTCTGAAAAAACATCTTCTTCAAACAAGAATTGTAGAATTTGTTCATCATTGTTAAACACCTACCAATTGACATCATTATCAGGAATAGAGGGTCTGACAATCACTTTGATATGATGTTGATCCATTTCTTTTGAAATGCTATTTGGAATGTCATACTGAGATCCAACAGCAGCTAACCTATCTGCATTTTGATTTAGCTTCCTAGGGATAGCAACAATATTGAAAGCATAGAAATCTTCAATTGCATCCCAAACTCTATGCTTGTATGCTCTTAAAGTATCATTCTTGGTTGCACTTATCCCTCTTACTTGGCTGACAACTAACTCACTGTCACCATAAACTTTTAAGGCCTTAAGCCCTCTTTTTATAGCCCAGTCTAGTCGATTGACTAGACTTTCATACTCTGCAGTATTGCTAGTGTAGGAGAAACTGAATCTAAAGTCGGTGTAATACCTTTCTCCTCTTGGGGACACTAGCATAGCACCACCTCCAAAACCATGCCTACTTCTAGCTCCATCAAAAAATAGTTCCCAAACCTGATTATTCTGATCCTCTGAATCAGTATCTTCCTTGAGGAGGCTTGGTTCTATGGCTCCACTCTCTTGTATCAAATAACTTCCCAAACCAAAGTCCCAAATAGGATGTTCTTGGGCTTCTGAAGCTCTTTCATCTAGAAAAATATCAGGGATACTCTCTATCTTTGTGCCTGCTTCACTAGTGGTTTGGAAGTCACTGTTATCAAATATAGGGCAATTTACATTGATGGCATTGGACACATATGGCTCTATATGGTGTGCTGCCAATGGTTCTGACTTAATGGTGACCTTGGTCCCATACCTTGTATGAAATAGCATGTGAGACTAGTCAAAAGATAGGTAGCCTCCTATCTTGGTTGTAAACTCCCTTGAAAGACATATAGTAAATAATGCAAGGAGATCTATAATATATATATCAAGGAGGATGGATAAATTAGGACTAGCATGCAAGATTAGACTGGTATCCTTGGCCACACCTATAGTATTGACTGAGGATCCATCAAGTTGTGTAACCTTCCTTTGAAAGGGTTCATATTTTAGTCCTAATTGGTCAGCTACTTTCTTGGGCATTACAGTGCTAGTAGCTCCACTATCTACCATACAATTATGCACTAAAGATTTTCCAATGATTAAAGATACATAAAAGGGAGGTGGCTTTGAGTTCCTACCTTGCATGGCATTGCCTTTGGAGTTACGACTTGGAGACTCCTTCTCTTGATCAGTGTTAACCAACACTGGCTTTGCAGCTTCTTTTGCAGGTTGAGGAGTTGCTACTTATGTCATGGCCTTCTTCAAAATTTCAAGTTGTCCTGGAAGAGCCAAAGAGTCCCACATGGACATGGTGACATTCACCTTCTTCATGTTGTCTACAATGTTAAATGGTGTCACAGTGTGTACTCTTTGTTGTGCCTTTACTATGATGGGCTCCACCCCTTTAGACTGTTGGCCTTCTTTGCTTGTAATGATAGGAACCTCCTTAGGTATGATGGGAGTAACTTGCTGTAGTGGCTCTGTAGATGTAGTAGCTTTAGCATTAGAATCTTCTCTCTCCATGTCTTGAGCTCTTCTCTTTGCTCTTGTATAGGAAACAAAAGCAACTTCATCATTGACTCCATTGAAGTCTAGTTGCTCCCAATTGAAAAGGGTAGTCTCAATCTCTTGTTACTCTTGTTGAGGAACTGACCCACTAGATGAAGCCTCTGATTGAGATTGTGAGGTATTTTGAACTATTAAAGCTTGGTTCATCCATCCATTTGAACATGTGGCCTGGTTGTGAGGCTGATTACAAGGAAAACACCATTCATTATCTAGAGCCACATTATTTTGACTAGGAACCATATCCCTCACTAGATTTGTAGAATTGAGAGGTGCAGGGTTATATGGTTGGAATGGTCTTTGGTTAAAACTTTGTCTTTGTCCTTGATAACCTCCTTGGTATGGTGGCCTATTTTATTGATAAGGCTGTCCTTGATTTTGATATTGCTGATTAGGACCTTGGCCTTGTGAATGAAATGGTGGTCTAATTCCTTGACCTTGTTTCTTCAAATTTGTGACCTCTTTAGTTAAGGTCTACAGCAAATTTGTCATTTCTTGCTGATTGCTTTGTTGGCTATTCTTTATCTCTTGCAGCTCCTGAGAGAAACTTGTTCTCAGCTCTTGACCACTAGTACTAGCCTGAGGTGCTAATGTGGTGGGAATAGGGGTAAATGGGGGTACTTGGGCAGGTGCAATGGGTTGAAGGCTAGGAAAGATGGGCATTGGAGGCCTTCTAGCAATCATGCCAGCTTGGATCAAACAATTTTCAGCCCTGACAGCTATGTCAAAGGCTTGGGGTAAAGAAGTACCACCCATAGATTGGATCATGATAGAAATTTGACCATTCCAGCTTTGCAAGTAGTAGAGGAAAGCATGGTCAGTTGATGGTCTCACTAAGACTGGAATTCTATTCCATGTTTTGAGGAATCTACTATTGTAATCTGTCATTTGCTCTTGAGGGTCTCTCTTAATAGTTGTTAACTGCTCAACTAGACACAAGTTATCTGATTTATCCTCAAAATGTTTACTTAATGCATCTCCTAATTCATCCCATGAAGTAATAGAACCAATAGTTAGAGTTCTAAACCATTCAAGAGCCTTAGCTTTTAGAGAGGCTACTAATATTTTTGGTGGCCACATCCTCTTGAGTAATATTGTGTATGTTGCAGATGGTGGTCACATCTCTTATGTGTTCAAAAGCAGTTGTCTACCCTTCTCCTCTGAAATCAGGTATATTCTTAAGTGCTACCAAGGGCACATCATGATGTTGGGAAAAGGCTAATGGACTCCCTTGATTGAAAGGTGCAAAGGCAAACGGCCTAGCCATTGTAGGAGTTGGAATCTGAAGATTGACAACTAAATGAGCTGTATTTGGTGTTAGATTTGAATCCTCTTCTAGATCTCTAGTTAGAGACTTGTTTGTTCTTCTAGAATGAAAGGGAAAAGGTCTCCCTTCTAAGGTATTAGGAGGTGTTGATTGAACTCTCCTTCCAGGGGACGTTCTTTGAGTTGACCTGCCTTTGTGACTTCTTGAGGGAAACTCTGAAAATTTAGTGGGCTTTGAGCTTCTGGTCTCAACTTTCTCATAAACCTTAAACAAGGTTGGCCTAAAACTTTGAAACTAGTTGAGTCGCTAGATATACTTGATAGAAACAACTTCTAAAAGCCTGTGTCATGCAATCTATATATCAGAGATAACATAATCTTCAAACAATGAACTTCTTTTAGAGTCCCACCGGGTGTGCCATAATTGTTATACACTAAGTTTGCACCCTTGTTTCAAGCTCTCGTAGTCTTGATAACCTAGTATAACATAGGTCTCATTTCAGTTAGGATAGGTCCCACAACCTGGAGATGATTCCCATGTTATACTAGGTTATCAAGACTATGAGAGCTTGAAACAAGGGTGCAAACTTAGTGTATAACAATACCTACAAAACCTTCAATCACATCGAAAAATAGTATTGCATCACTTCACATAGCATCATCATGCTTAATAGAATGCCTTAAGGAGAAGGAGAGTAACCTTGGATGTTAAAGATGTTAAAAACCATCATAATTAGCTATATCTAAGACATATGAATCGTGACCTAAAGATATATGTTTATAAGGTGATCCCACAAAGCTGTGTCCCACTTTTAGGGATGAACAAAATCGGCGTCGTGGGGAAAAATAAAATTTTAGAGTGTTCATGCAAAGTTGTTACTTCAGGCAAAGTGGTGGACCCACTTTGAGTGAAGTACCCTAGACAAGGGGCTTCTCGCGAAGTACCCTGCATAGGGAACTTTGCGCGAAGGGGGTCTTCGCGCGAAGCTCCTTTGGATCGGATTTTGTTGTATATTTTTGGCATTTGTTTTTTATTTGTCATTATCACTGTCCGATTTTGTGGACCCTAGGCATTCAAGCGAAGCACCTCAGCACATCAGTACCTCCCAAGCTTTTTCGACATCTTCAAATTGTTAGCAGTATCAGTTACACACATTTTTCTCATTTTTTATTGTAAATTATATGTTTTATATTTATTTTAGTTAGTTATTTGTTTTAAATAAATTTTTATTTGTAGAAATGTTACAAAATCATAGTTAAATATTATCGAATATGTTAGAAATTGATAGTAGAATGTTAGAAAATCATAATTAAATATTATGAAATGATAGAAATATTAAAAATCGTAGTGTAAATGTTAGAATATGTTAGAAAATCATAGTAGTTTGTTAGCAATTGTTAGAAAATATTTCCAAAACATTAGAAACCGTAGTAGAAATGCTAGAAAATGTTAGAAAACATTAAGATCTTATAGAAATTATTAAAAATATTTGTTTCTAAATTTCAAGTTTAAAGTTATAAATATTAGGAATCTCTCTCTCTCACACATGTACACATATTTTTTGTAAATTTAGTAAATATTAGTTAGTTGTTTGTTTTAAATAATTTTTATTTTGTAGAAATCTTAGAAAATCATAGTTAAATTTTTGAAAATGATCTACTAGTATGTTAGAAAATGTTAACAAATTATAGTACAGTAAGTTTCTAGGACCCTTATTCCTCCCTTATGATATATTAAGACACTTAGGATCGCTTAGGAATCTCAAGATCTTATAATACATATTAGGATGTCCTATGACCCATTGATGTACATGTGAGGTTCCATTAATATATACAAGGACTCATTGTTTCCCTCAAGGCTCCTTAAGACATATTCTAGGATGAATTAATGTAATCTATGATCTCTTAGGACCTATTATGAGACCTACAACCCCTTAAGACATTCTAGGACCATTATGTATCGCTTATGACATATTAAAACACGTAGGACCCCTTAGGACCCATATGACCCATTATTATATCTTAAAATCTCCTAGGACACATTCATCTATCTTAGCTTCTTTTAATACATATGCGAACACATCATTGCCCGCAAGAACCCTTAAGACATACTAGTATCAATTAATATAACCTAAGATCCCTTAGACCACTTATCACATCTACGACCCATTAACATTGTTGGACCAGTATACATCCCTTATGACATTTTAAGACATATATGTTCCATTCAGATCATCAAGACCCATTAACATATCTTAGGTTGTCCTAGGACACATTTATGTATCTTAGATTCAATTAATATCATCCGAGGATACACTAATGTAACCAAGGACCTCTTAGGACCTCTTATGTTACTCTCAACCCCTTAACACACTCTACTTGACCCTTACCCATCCCTTACATTATCTTAAGATGCATCTAGGACCCATTATTACCGATGACCCCTTAAGACACTCTAGGAGCACTTATTCCACCTACAACCCATTAACATTCTAGGACTCTTATCTAGATCCCTTAGGATCTCTTATGTTACCTATGACCACTTAAGACACTCTAGGACCCTTATCTATACCTTAGGACCTCTTATGTTACCCATGACCCCTTAAGACACTCTAGGACCACTTATTGCACCTACAACCCATTAACATTCTAGGACTCTTATCTAGATCCCTTAGGACCTCTTATGTTATCTACGACCCCTTAAGATACTCTAGGACCCTTAGCTATACCTTAGGACCTCTTATGTTACCCACGACACCTTAAGATACTCTACGACCCTTATCTATAGCTTATGACATCTTATGTTACCCACGACCCCTTAAGACACTCTAGGACCACTTATGTTACCCATGACCCCTTAAGATACTCTAAGACCCTTATCTATAGTTTATGACCACTTATTTTACGTAATAGGACCTATTAATAACAATTAGTATACCTTAGGACCCTTAAGTCCTAAATAAGACCAGTTATGTTATGTAATAGGACTTATTAATACCAGTTTGTACATCATACGACCCTTAAGACCTAATAAGACCACTTATGTGACCTAATAGGACCTATAATTTTATATATTTATATATTTGTTTCCATTTTACATGCAGTTATAACATGTAATTAAGTACTTAATTTTTAACACTTAGCTTTCGCATGTTATGTATCTAGATAGCTGCTCAAGATGCACCTAAGACTCCTGATATTTAGATGATTTTTCATATTGCTGACATGGACATGGCTCGACTTAGAGATTATGTCTATACATCTTCAGTAGAAGGTATATATAGAGCTACTTGTGCTACTATATTGACTAGTTTGGAGACTATGAATTCTAGATTGAGGTCTCACTCCTCTGGTAGTTGAGACCATTTATAGAGAGTTGAGGGCCAAGGTCTTGGGTGATCTTTCCTTGGCGATGATTCAGAGACTTGTCCCCAAGGAAATCATCAAACAAGAGGTTTTCCCAAATTATGAGGGGAGGGGAACTATGAGGGCATATCAGGTCACATGGTGTGTGATTCCCCAAATCACATGTATGATTTATCCTCAGTTTCTTGCAGCACATATTCATTATCCAAATATCAACCATATTCCATTATATTTTGCACAATAGCTGTACGTTGAGTTTTGTTTGGGACTCAGGGTCAACTATTTAGATCTTCCAGCATATTATGGTTGGGGGCTCAGTAGGGTTGCAGACCGTGATCAGTGTCGTAGGCCTGATCAAGTTGTATAGCCTCATAGACAGCTAGTTGGGCACAAGACTCCGACAGTGGCACCGATGATGGTTGCTACTATAGATAGAGTCATCATTGCTTCTCAGAGGGGAGTAGTTGATAGTATAGGATAGATTGCTTTTGTAGCCACATCCATCACTTTAGATTCAGTGAGTAGATACATTTTGACTAGACTGAGTAGAGCTAGATTATCTTTTGAGGCTTTGTCTAGTACTACTAGAGGTGTGACTGATGATACATATAGAGCTGGAGATCTTCTTGTACCTGGAGAGATATGAGCATTGTTAGGTCATCATAGTCATTTAGATATGGTCCTTTACTTTTTAGAGGATCTTCTGTAGGCCTATTCTTATATTGCTGACATGCACAGGATCCCAATACATTTAGTTAGGGATTTCATTGGATTTGCACGGGGTTCTATAAATCCCCCAACATAGGACACATCATCTACTAATGAGACACAACATAGTGCAGAGAACTCTGGACCCATAGATCACTCTACAGCTATAGAGCTAGGTATATAGGTTTGAGATGTAAGCATCACCACTTAGGGCATAGAAACTTTTGATGAGCAGTTGCATGGGTTGGGTCAAGTTCTACATCACTCCCGTCCCAACTAGTGTCACCCCTACACTCCTCATTACTAGAGAGGTTCAGGACCTTAGGTGGTGTGGGTGATGCAGTTTCAGTTGATGATATGATGGTGCAGTGTGCTGATGATCCTCTTGCTCCTGAGATCCAGGTACATATAAAATTTTCTTCTCTTTTTTCTTAATATTTTTAGTGAACAATTAATTATAGACATGTGTATTGATGTTTGTTCAATGTATAATATTTTGCAGGCACAGGTAACAGAGCATGTTACCTCTAGTGAGGGCTCAGAGCATCTTCCTATGAGAGATCCATTTGATGTGACACCTACTAGTGGTCAGGTAAGTTTTAGATATATGTATGTTTAAGCATGCATGTGTACAGATGTATTTATATATTTCAAGTAATTTACATAATATTTATACTATGCACATGTATATAACCAATTGTTGTACACTAAATTTGTAGGGGTTAGTCACTGCTTTACAGCCAGAGGATGCTTTTCATAGGAGAGATTCAGCAGATGTGTTAGAATATGTAGTCTTTCCTTGGTGAAATATATTATAAACCAAGGTAGTTTAGTTTATTTATTATGTAAGTAGGAGATTCCTATAGAATCCCTACATGAACACTTGTCCTCTTTTCCATGTGTGAGGACATAATATTTATTTGTAATTTCTTTTTATTCCTAGATTCCTCCTTAAGAGGAATTAGCACAAGTGGCACACACATTATGAATGTGGCTCACATGCACATGGAAGTTACATTCAACTCCTTTCTTCTCATCTCTACATAAGAGATGCTTCTTTTCTCATTCTAAGGTATTCTCTAGCAACACATAGATTCTCATTCTCATTCTCTTGAAGCATTGTATGAGCATTTTTGCTCTCATTTTCCTTCTCTCTCTCTCTCTTAGGCTTTTTGGCCCATTCATAATAATAATACGGGGGTTTTTTTACGCTTTTCCCCCTTCAAAAATATTGTCTCATATTGTATGGTGAATGCTTCTAGTTTTGTTTATCTCATGGTATGCTTTTCCTCACACTTTGCTCATTAGATTAAACTAGATCTTTTGCTCTTTCTTATCATTTCCTACATGGTATCAGAGCAGGTGTTTAATCTTTGTTTGAGTGTACAGGTGGAGGAACTACCATTTTTTTGAAGCACTCCATTTAGAGACTATTGAGAGAATATTATTTTTCTAACTATTTGTGTTGCAGGTTGTCCTTCAAAAATTTGAGAAATCTTTTTCCCTTTCATATATTTCTAATCAATTTTGTAGTATATTTATTTTTAAAAAATTCTTCTCTATTCTTTTAGTTTTTTGTAATTTTTAGTTGGGAAAATATTTCTCTCTTTATTCCTATTTTTTTTGTTATTTTTTAGTTGAAATAAATATATAAATCCTCTTTTGTTCATATATTTTTATTAGTAATTAAAAAAACTAAATATAATTTTTTTAATATTTTTTTGTATATTCCTTTTTTAAAATCAAATAATAATTATACTAATAAAATTTCATTAAAATATATATATGATATACCTTTAATAAAAAAGTTAACACTTTTAATATAATTAAAAATTCTAATTTTTTTTTAAAAAGTTACATTCCCCCCCCCACCCGCTTTTCCCTCCCTTTACCTAACCCACACCCATTTCCCTTACCCTAACGTCTTCTTTCTTTTTTTTAAACCCGCCCTCCATCATTCTAATCTCGCCCACCACTGACGCCTTTTCTTCCGTCCTCGGTGATTCCCGGCGTCGTTCTTTTCTCCCATCCTTGGTGGTTCCCGGCGTCGTTCTTTGCACGACATTTTTTGTTTTATGTTAACCTAAATCCTTGTGGCATTTCCTAGTTCTATCCTAACCTAACTACCCTCTCACCCCGAAACCCTAACTAAGCGCATATTTCTTGCGCTCTAAACCCTCTCGCTTTGCATTTTGTTTTTTTCGCGCGTTCGCTGTTCTGTTCTCTCTTCATTCCTCCGTCTGCTTTCTCGCCCGCCGCCTTGTCTTTCTCACCCACCGCTTTGTTTTCATCTCTCTTTCAGTGGTTGTTTACCCGTGGACATTAATACAGGTACCTTTGTCTTTTTTCGCTCGACTGCCACCTTCGCCGCCGCTCAAAACTTGGTTTTGTATTCATTTTCGTGCCTCGGCCTCCACGTTCTGTCCTTGCCTCTGGTTATCCATGCCTCGGCCTCCGCATTCTATCCTTGTATGCGCATCGACCTCCGCACCGTGACAGTGTACGTACGTAGGTACGCTATTTTGTTTTTTTTTTGTTGTATATTTTTTTTCAATAAAGTTTTTTATTAAGTTTATAAGTTTATATATAAAGTTTACAAAGTTTTTATATAGATTTATTTATAAATTTTTTTATTTAGTTTTTTTATATAGATCTATATAGTTTCATTTATAAAGTTTTAATGTATAGATTTATTTAGTTATAGTTTTTTGTTTAATAGTTTTATATAGTTTTATTTATAAGCTAATTTTATAGCTAATTTTTTTTATAGTTTTATATATAGTTTAGATCATTATTCTCATTTAGTTTTTTTTTCGATTTAGTATTCATATAGATCTCTTGCACCATCCTTGATTGGGATTCATTATTTTTCTAACCTGTTTCATTACAGGTTTTTTTATGTTCTAATCTCATGATTTTTGCAGGCTCCTAGTTCTTTTTTCTAACCCTTTGTGCATGCAGGTTTTTTCTTCTCCAACTTGTTTATATGCAGCTTGCATGCAAAATTTAATCTTGTGCATGTCTAGATTTGTTTTCTCTTAACCATTTTTCTTGCAGGATCTTAACGCTCGTTTGCAGATTTGGCCTTATTCATTGTTTTTCTCTAATCATTTTGTTTTTTCTCACAATTATTTGCAGGGGCTCAACTGTTGTTTTTTTTTTAACCATTTCTTGCAGGGGTTGCCATTTCCCTCCATTTTCATTTTCCTTAATCTAATCTTCTTTATAATTTGTTAATCTCATTTAAAGTTTTTTTGGTTATCCTATCAATCTTTCACCAAGATTATTTGGGTTAATTAAATTTGGTTTAATTTGTTTATTTTAACTATTTTTTTAAATAATCTAGTTTAAATTAATCTCATTTAATTCTTTTTGTGATTATTCACATTCAGGTTATTTAATTTTTTCATTTCACTAAGAGTTAATTAATCAACTTTAATCAATCAATTAACCCTTGGATTAACCTTCTTGTTAAGTAAATCTATTTAATCTGTAATTCAGTTTATCTTTTTTTCAATCTTTTCAAGCAATCTATATTATTTTACGACACCCCTCTCAGATTTTGCATGCAAGTACTTTGCATGTCAGAATCTGCCATTTAGGGTGCTCAGTTTATTTATCCTTGTGTGTACATTTTTTCCTTCTTTGTAATCATGTCAACTTTAATGCCTGAAATTAAATTAACAAGTTCTAATTATCATGCATGGGCTATTCATATGGCTTTTATTTTCTGTTTTAGACATCTTTATGATATTGTTACTAATGCCTCTCCCAAACCAGCCTCTATTGCCTCTCAAGCTGACCAGGATACCTGGAAAGCTAAAAATGAGGAAGCATTAGGGTTGATTGGTATATCATTAAATCCCAAATTGTATGTTTTAATCTCTGCTTGTGATGAAGCCCATGAGGCTTGGAATATCCTTAAGAATACTTATGATAGTGCAGATGAAGCTAGAAAGATTCAACTTCAAGATCAGTTAGAAGACCTTAGATATTCTGATTTCAATTCTGTTGATGACTTCTTGTTGAAATTTGATTCCATTCGTTCTTTGCTTTCTGGTCTTAAAGTTACTTTATCTGATGTTCACATTATTCACATCATAATTAGGAAATGTTTACCATGACAGTTTCAACAATTCATTACTAACATTTACTCTGAGTTAGCAATTCCGTCTTTAGCTAATCAACTTACTTATTCTATTTTTCAAACTATGTTAAGGCAAGAGGAAGCAAAGTTAATTCAGTCTGGAATTCTTAGAGTTAATGATTTGGCTTATGTTTCTAAAACTTACAATAGATCTAATAATAATAATCACAATAATCAAAACAATCAACAGTCCAACAACAATACTTTTAGACAACAAAATAATAATAATTACAACTCTAGGAGACCACATTGCACGTACTGTGGTAAGGATGGCCACATAACTCAAAACTGTTTTAAGAAACAAAGGGATCAATCCCCTAATCAGAACAATTCCGTTGAAAAATCAAATGGACCTCAAACTCGTCATGCTTTTACTGTTTGTTTTAATCCTGTTAAACCTCTTATTAATACTGGTGCATCTCATAAAGCTATCTTTGATTTTATTGAACCTGATACATCTAACATTCCAATTCAGTTGGCTAATAATGATAGTTGCAAAGTTGAAGGTTTTGGAGATGTGTCTGTTCCAAATGGTAAATTACATAATGCTCCCTATGTATCCTTTGATGAAATACTTGATCAAGAAAATGACATTATATCCACTTTTCTAGATGTGACCTTACCATCCTTGCATACAACTACTTCTCATGACCTATCCATTATTCCTTTTCCTAATCCTACTATTTGTGCAGAAAATATGCATCTTAATCTTTTTGAAAATTTTGATGAAACTAATGCAAATGATGATATTCAGAGTAGTTTTAATTCTAAAAATAATTTCTATTATTCTGATTTTGAAGATTTAAATTCTGCTTTTGATTCTAAGGAAAATGTTGATAATATTATGAAAGATGATTTTGATGCTTCAAATTATATTTTTGATGTTGCAAATAATTATGATGATCCTTATAGTACTTTTGATGCTGATTCAAGTTCTACTTTTACCATGGCTGATGATTCTACTTATGATGACTTTATGTCAAATTCTGGTTATAATTTAAATTTTGGTTTTGATACCTTTGACTCAAATTCTGGTTATAATACCTTTGATTCTGATTCTAATAATGATGCAAAATTTCTATTAAATTCTAAAAGTTATTATCCAGATTATACATTTACTAATTCAAATCTAGGTGGGCAATCCACTAGAAGTACTTGTTTTCTAGATTCAAGTTATAATGATGCAGATTATGAAGACACTCCTTTTGACAACTTGGACCAACAACAATGTGAATCCACATCTTTGAAGCATTCAGATTTTGCTCACTCACCATGCTACATAAGAAGAACTATTTTACCAAAGAAAGTGCCTCACAACCATGAACATGTTGCAGATTACTGTAATAATTTGGGTCTCATACCCATCAAGCTCATTTCCCCAAGTAAAGATTAAAGGGGGATGTTAGAATATGTAATCTTTCCTTGGTGAAATATATTATAAACCAAGGTAGTTTAGTTTATTTATTATGTAAGTAGGAGATTCCTATAGAATCCCTACATGAACACTTGTCCTCTTTTCCATGTGTGAGGACATAATATTTATTTGTAATTTCTTTTTATTCCTATATTCCTCCTTAAGAGGAATTAGCACAAGTGGCACACACATTATGAATGTGGCTCACATGCACATGGGAATTACATTCAACTCCTTTCTTCTCATCTCTACATAAGAGATGCTTCTTTTCTCATTCTAAGGCATTCTCTAGCAACACATAGATTCTCATTCTCATTCTCTTGAAGCATTGTATGAGCATTTTTGCTCTCATTTTCCTTCTCTCTCTCTCTTAGGCTTTTTGGCCCATTCATAATAATAATACGGGGTTTTTTTTACGCTTTTCCCCCTTCAAAAATATTGTCTCATATTGTATGGTGAATGCTTATAGTTTTGTTTATCTCATGGTATGCTTTTCCTCACACTTTGCTCATTAGATTAAACTAGATCTTTTGCTCTTTCTTATCATTTCCTACAAGATGTGACACCTGGTAGTGGTCAAGTAAGTTTTAAAAATATGTAAGTTTAAACATGCGTTTACAATATTTTAATTATTTTAGATTATTATTATATATACATGCATTTATATTCGCAGGGATCAGTTGTTGTCTAATAGCCAGAGGATGCTCGTGGTAGTCGCTCATAGGGTCTCTCTGTTTGCATGCACCTAGATGAGTCCCTAGTTTAGGACATGTTGCACATATCTTTTATTTGAGACTCATTATATATGTCATTAGTATATGTTTGATATTTTCAATTTATGATTCGAGACATATATTTCATTAGAGACATATATATTTGATTAGATGTACTTATATTTTATTCAAGACATATATTTGATTAGAGACATATGATTTGATACATATATTTGATTAGAGACATATGATTTGAGACATATATTTGATTAGAGACATATATTTGATTAGATGATATGATTAGATAATATGAGTTGATTTTATTTGATGATATGATTAGATGATATATTTTGATTTGATTTGATTAGAGGATTTTATTTGATGATATATGATTTGATTAGATGGTTTTATTTGATTAGATGATATGATATGATTTGATTAGATATGATAAGTAATCTAACTAATTTCATCATTTTTTAGTGTCCTAAGGGGATCTTTAACTAATAATCAATCTTAATCAGATCTAGAATTAATATCATAAAAAATAACTAGTAAATACATGTAAGTAATGGATAATAACTATTCTAACTAATTCTAGAACTAACACGTGTCATAAGTAATATAACTAATTTCAGCATTTTTTAGTTTCTTAAGGGGAGGTCTTAAGGGGATCTAGAATTAATATCATAAAAAATAACTAGTTAATACATGTAACTAATTCTGGAACTAACACACATTGTAAGTAATCTAACTAATTTCTTCATTTTTTAGTGTCTTAAGGGGATCTAGAAATCATAAGCATCATAAAAATCATTGAATAATCAAAGCATACATAAAATCTTTAACTAATATGCAATCTATAAAAATCATTGAATAATCAATGTATACATACAAAATTCTATATATTAAAAGCATTTAACCATCAAATAGGTCCATCATATATCAAAAAATTATAGTCCATCATATGTTTAAATATATAAAAAAGTCTAATGAAATTTACTTTGGAGATATCAAGTAGGTCCTAACACAAGAAATAAGTATACATATTATACTTTTTAGACCAACTCAAGTAGTTCAAAAGTTTCATGGAGAACATGTAATATTCTCTCGTGATCCTCAATATCTAGTCTCCGCTTATGACATCCACATTGAGATTTAACTGTATGGAGACAAATGGATGTGGCAACTACTAGGTGACTATATTGAAACACCTTATTGTCTAGTTTGTAATCAATAAAGTGAATACCATGTTGAATTACTTTGATTTTCTTGAAATATGTTCCCTCTTAAACAATAGAACCTGTAGGTCACAAATTTTAACAATATATAAATTTAAACAAACTCAATTTGAAATTTGTTAAAGGGTTGAAATTTAAAATTTACAAATTGAGTTCAATATATTGATGTAAACCATATACAAACCTATGGGGACCAAAATTCAATCACTTTCTTCAGGTTCAAGTAACTTCATCCTCTCTACTAGTACAACACAGTAAATAATAACCAACTCCTACATTTCAACACTCAGTAATCACTGCAAAGACATTTCCTACACAGTAAATTTATATATACATGTGTGAGATCTTAAAATTTACTTAGTTCAATCTATAGATCTATCTAACTATCTATGGATGCAGTTCAATGTATCATATAATGTGAAATATATATACTTACCAATTTTGACTAATCCTGAGATATGATCATAATCAACAGAAATCAAAGGGACATCATCAAAGTTTTCATTTTCATCTCTATCAAATGTATCAGTAACAACTAGTGGCACTAGATTCCATATGCCTACATATCCATGATCTTGATTGATACATTCCTCATAATTGTCAGCAATGCAGTGACAACAAAAGCATGAGTAGTCCCTATTATCTCCCAAAATTTTCTATATGGCACCGTCCGAGTCAATCTTGATGATGTGTCATTCTCATTTGGTGTGAAATGTGTTTTGCACCATTCAACCATATCATGTGTATTTTTTATATGAACTCCCTTATAATTCATTTGATACTTTCATATAGCACGTTTGATGCAAGGTCTGACACCATCATGTTCACCTTTTCCATTCCACTCTCAAAGAAACTCCAGACATGTGGTATGTTTTCATTACGATGATATCTCCATAGTGCATAAAATGGCCCTGATGATTTGAATTGTGCAGCACATCCATCTGACCAAACATAATGTTTATGAATTTTTATACCTCTTTCTTTCAAATTTGCATAAAACATCTTGAAGCAGTGTTCTACATAATGAATGTCATGCTCTCTATCATCACTTATATAAAGATGATATTCCTTCTTGATGACACTTGCTTCAAATGTGCTCTGAATACCATCTAAATCTAATTCTCTGTGTCGATAACACACATGTATGATAATAGTAATTTTCTCTGAAAAATAGTATTCTGATTGAATTGCCTTTTGATGAACAAAAGAATAATTTTCTACAAAATCAACAACTGATACAATAGTTTTAAGTGAGAAATTGTCTCCTAGTGTTTCGAAATGTTGTGCATTCCACTTTGCAAAAAATGCATGATGAATGTAGGGTTGAATCAATTTTTTAAATTTTTCCATAAATACTCCAACATTTATCTCCTCTTCAACATATTCTAACCTTTTGGATTCTTTCCCAAATTTTGTTTCATTCTCTACATATTTGTAACTCTTGCAATTTACCATCTTTGTTACATCAATATTTTCATTTTTCAAAGGAAAAAGAGACAAATCAGCAAATGTTTGACATATTCTTTTTATGCAATTTATTTGTCCAGCTACATCATCTCTTTTTCCACATAAATGTATGAGATGAACTCACTTCATCCTGTAGGAGGAGCATTTTCAAAACCATAAGTATCTTTTACAAACTTTCAAAAAACTTGATAGTGGAGATCAAATTCAATATGATAACGAAAACAACAAGTTTCAAACACTTTGTTTGTCCTAATATAATATGGCTTCAATCTTCCAAACAATATTTTCCCAATCTTTATATTAGGATTAGAACTACAAAATGACACATACATTTCATGTTGTGTTGTCTCCAAACAATGTTTCATATGATATTCATATTGATTAGCTGAAATTCTATGTCTGATAACATCTCTAGTGTTCGATGAAGGGTGTGTATTATCATTCCAAAATGATGTGAACAAATTTTTTATTCCTTCATCAATCCTATCAGAACAAAGAGCTCTACACATGATTGCCCAAATGCCTTCCAAGGTGCTATCATCCAAAAGGATTCTCCTATTAACATATCCTGATATTATTATCCTATTAAAACCAAACTGAGATGAAACTGAAGATATCTATCTTTTTCATCCCATAGTGTTACCTACAATGGATATCAATATAACTTTTCTTTTAATTGTCTTATCTTTAGTTCGAGATCACTTCCCTAGTTGGTTCAAACCCTTCCTAAGATTTTCAATCATATCGGTTTGCATGTCAACAAATTTTCTCTTCTTTGATGATGTGTCTATACCCAATAATTTTAATGCCCCAAAGGTTCCTAATTTTTATTTATAAGTACAACTGAAAGCAATTGAGCTTGTTCAAGTGTTTCAAAATTATCAAATTTACCCAATATTTCTCTTTCCCTCATATTCATTGATCTATTTTTAGCAAGACTTAAGGGTTGAACATTAGCAAGTGATCTCAAATTCTCCACATCTATTGTAATTAAATGATCTACGTTTCTATAATTAATATTTCTTTTAACAGGTTGAGCTAAATTTAAAAGTTCATTCATACCAGTAGGAGCATGTGATCTTACCCCTTCTCCAACATCAACTGTTTGAGCTTCTATAGGGAGTGATCTAGACCCTTCTTCAATGTGCAATTCTTCAACTTGACTTGACCCTACTACTTCAGCTTGTCTTTCAGCTTCTTTAGTTTTATGATAATATGTCAATGTAGCTTCATGATTTCTTTGTTTAGTATCGGGTGACCTTTTTCTAGAAGATTTACTTTGTCTTCCCTTCTTGTTCACCAATTCTTCAAGCTCCACAAAATGTCTTCCACAAGATCGTAAAAAAAAATTTATTCTTCAAAAAATACTTTAATCTAATATTTTTCCTCTCCAAAATTATGTCTTTGAAAAACTAGAAATAACAATCCTCCTGCAAAAAATCCCTTGAATAATAGCAATTTCTTTGACAATATTCTCTGCAACTGTGTAAGTGTAATGGACCTCAGCCTTGCCATTCTTAGGTTTAGAGGTTTCCCCCTTCTCATACTTGGGTAAAGGCTCTTTGAATTCCTTATGATCAGCATTGGTGTTCAATCCATCTACCTTAAGTTTTCTATTCTCAATGAGATCTTGGATGATATGCTTAAGTTTCCAATAGTTTTCAATATCATGTCCAATGCCATTATGAAACTTGTAGAAGGCTTTCTCATCCAACCAATGTGGCTTAACATTAGGTATATTAGGCTTTGTGAGATCATGAGGATGTGCAAGGTTGTTGGCAATGAGTGTTTTCAAGAAATCCTCATATGAATTAGCAAGTTTTGAAAACTGTCGTCTCTCTTTCTTGGGCTTATCTTGATATCTTGGCTTGTGCTCTTGTTGATTAGATGCATTGAGTTTCATGGCTTGAACAACACTAGACAAATGAAGAAAATCTTGACCCTTGGGTTGAGAAGAGTCCACAACTCCATCATTGACCACTTGTTTTTTCCTATTCCAATGTGAGTTCCTTCCTTTATCCTTGTTAGAGTTGTTATTATTTTGACCATTGTTGTTGTTGTTGTTTCCATGTTTGGTCAAAATTCCTTGTTCTCTCAAAACATCCTCAATCCTACATGCAGTTTCAACCATGGTGTTAAAGGAATCAAAGACCATCTTCCTAACTTCATACTACATTTCAGGAACCAAGTTGCTAACAAGGATGTCAATCTTCTCATTTTTAGGAATAGTCCTAGAATAGAAAGAGCATTGTCACCTCCACATTTGCAAGAAAGTGACAAAGGATTCCCCTTGATTTTTCTTTAAGTTGCATAAGTCCAACATGGTGACAGATCTTGAAAGGTTGTATGCAAAGTTTTGGACAAATCTATGGATGAGCTCTTTGAAAGTCTTGACTGGGGGAGTTATGTTGGTGAACCATTCCATCGCTTGACCCTTAAGACTCCTTGGGAAGAATCTCATAAGGTATGAGTCATCTTGATGGAACTCAAAACTTATAATATAAAACTGACGCACATGATCATGTAGATCTCCATTACCATCATACTTGTCATATTGGGGGATCTCAACCTTTCTAGGAAAGTATTTCATGCTCACACTCTTGTCAACGAGATTAGGAAAAATTGAATCAAGCGAGCATGAACTCTTGGGTGCCAACATCTTTTCCATCATAATCTTAAGTTGCTTGATGTCTTCTTCCTGGGATGGACCTTGCTTCTTGATCTTCTTGTCCACATCAAAGTTGTAGGGGACTTTGGCACCTTTGTTAATTAAACTCTCTAGGAACTTGTCTTTTTTTTGCTCCAATTATCTCTCCACATACTGCTGGAAGAGTGGTTCTTGTTGTATCTTCATGAAATCTTGGGAGCTGAGGTCAAACCTCGAGCTACTACCCCCATATTGTGAACCATGGTGAGCACATTGAGAAGGTTTTCTTGAGCTCCTAGGAGGTGTTTGTCTCCTATAATGCTCTTGTTGTGAAGCCCTTCTTCTTCTAGGGCTAGGAGATCGTGAAGGTGTTCTTGAATATCCTCCACTTCATGGAGTCTTAGGAGGGGTGAGTGGAGGAGATTTGTTTCCACCACTGACACACATGTTGTATTGATCATTAAGTTGTTGAGCCGAGAGTCTATCTTTCTCTTCTTGTACAACTCTCCTTTCTATTTCTAATAAGGCTTGTCTTTATGACACTAGGAGTCTAAATTTCTCTTCCTTTGCAGCTTGTTCATGTAGCAAGGCTTTCTTTTCACACTCAATTCTCTTGAGTCTTTCACTTGTGTATCTAGAAGTTGTTTGGAGCGGTGAACTTGGTCTTGAATGCTTAAACAAGTGATTGGTATGTGCTGCATTCACCTGAGTATCATAACGTTCATCATCTTGACTATCATTTTGTGATTGTCCTTCTTGATAGGATTTATTCATTTCCCTTTCAGCCCTTTGGTGTGCATCCAAATATCTAGTTGAGATAAGTGGTGAGACCGGTCAGTTTTCATGAGAGGAACTACCAAACAGAATGGTATCTCTATGCCTTTCAAATATGGTATCAAGGCTTTTATCCATTTCTTCCCTCTCTCTTTGACTGATTGTGTAACTCATACCTATATGTGAAAGAGAAGGTGCTAAGGTTGTACTCAGCTCACTAAGATTACTCTTGGGATCAAACCAAACTTTTGAGTTGTTCCTAGGGGATTGATCAAACATGGGCTATTTTCCCTTACATTTTTGGCAAGTTTGAACTAAGGGTAATTGGTCAAAGACTACTTGAGGTAGTTTTCCTTGGTTTACTTGATACCTTGTCGTAATTGACATAAAAGAAAATGTACTAGGTGATAAGATGACCCTAAGAAATGTTGGTATCAAACTAGGATACTAAAAGCACTCATTTGTCCAAAAGAGAGATGATAAGATATAATTTTTGTAAAAGGCATAAACCAACACTGCCGCAGAGGTGCCCAATAAATGGGTGAATACCTTAACACATATGGATCAGGAGGATGATTTACCCAAGTTATATTTGATTGAATTTGAATTTGTATGGAATTGAATGGACAAGAGATTACTAAAGCTCTCCAAGCATGCTATCAAAGTATCCAAAGGTTTATATTCTCAACAAGGATGATTTCTAACTTACCAACTTCAAGCAAGGTCACTTGTGAAATCAAAGATTACTAATTCAAGAGGTCAAGACACATGAACCCAAGGTAATTGGTCAAAGACTACTTGAGGTAGTTTTCCTTGGTTTACTTGATACCTTGTCGTAACTGACATAAAAAAAAATGTACTAGGTGATAAGATGACCCTAAGAAATGTTGGTATCAAACTAGGATACTAAAAGCACTCATTTCTCCAAAAGAGAGATGATAAGATAGAATTTTTGTAAAAGGCATAAACCAACACTGCCACAGAGGTGCCCAATAAATGGGTGAATACCTTAACACATATGGATCAGGAGGATGATTTACCCAAGTTATATTTGATTGAATTTGAATTTGTATGGAATTGAATGGACAAGAGATTACTAAAGCTCTCCAAGCGTGCTATCAAAGGATCCAAAGGTTTATATTCTCAACAAGGATGATTTCTAACTTACCGACTTCAAGCAAGGTCACTTGTGAAATCAAAGATTACTAATTCGAGAGGTCAAGACACATGAACCCAAGGTGAAAATAGGCTTCTAACAGTGGGGTTAGTGACCTGATCGGACCCGGATCAACCGAGGAAGGATCTAGGAATGGCAGGATAGAAAATCAGGCAAGCTGTAAAAAGTTGGTTTTTCGACTCGAGAACTCATTTTTTGTTTGTTTTAAATGACCAACTAGATTCATCAACATATTCTTATCATTAATCAGGCACACAAGATAGCAATCATGGAGTTCCAACAAACAATTATCTTCAAACAATGAGCAAGGGACAAAGCAACCTTGCGCATGAACAAGAATAGTGACATAGTATTCTACTCCCTAAAGTTTCTATTTGTGTATGTTCTCAAAATGTTTTTCAATCACGCACATAGTTGTAGAAAATAAAAATTTGGTTGCACTATGGTTCATAGTAATGGTGAACTCTACAACTTTTGCAATCGCAAGTGGGCGAACTCCAATCTAGGCACACCGGGATTTTGACACATTTTGAGAATTTAATCAATCAAAGATGTTGATGAGATTTGATAGCCCAACAAGAAACCACACCTATGGAGATTTATTCCACAAGGACATTCATATAGCGGTTGTTTCTACCACGGCAAAAATGGCTATTACTGCTTGAGGTTCCATCCACATGGTTTACCCAATAAAGGGAGTGTCCACTACAGTTAACCCTCTCTAACAAGGTGAGTCACAAAAAAGACCACATGGGGACTTGGTTTAGATTTAAGGATTTGAGTTTCTCATACTACCCAAAAAGGGAGTAGAGCATAATCCTCTAGCCTCTTCACTTCACCCAAAGATAGCAAGAAAATTCATTGACATGCTAATATTGAAACCACCTCACCAAGGTTTGTGATGTCAACAACAATGTCTACCAAGCTCTCCAAGTGGGTGAAAGAGAGAACGTACCGATTAATGTTGAGGGCTAGACCAAGTAAGATCATGAGATAGTAACAATATCCTCCCTACATACAAGGGGATCTATCTTCAAGAAGAGCTTCACATGTAAAACAAGAAAATGAAGCTCACTCTCTCAAGAACTCCACAAATAGTTTTCATAGGGCCTATTTACTATGTGAAACATATATACATGAAAGTGAATCTATGTTCTCTTTAGAGCACAAAATTGAGGTGTGATCTATGAAAGCAATAAACAGTAAAGCTAGACACATGAGAGATTCATTTTATTACCAAAATTCAAATGTTATAAAGATTGTAGCAACTCACCTTAGGTCCAAAGCTCTGAAATCCAGTGCTATGCTGCCTCAGAAAATAGAATTAGGGAAATGATCACATCAACCATTAAATGTCAGAAATAGCAAGCAGAAAGTAAATTTACAAATTTTTAAGGCTCTATTGTCAGAATTTTGCTTGAGATAGTACACAGTACTACATGAGAAAGTACATAGACCTGTGCAAGAAAGTACATAGGATCGCACATGAAAGTACATAGGATTGTGCATGAAAGTAGATAGGTTCATGCATGAAAGTACATAGGGTCACGCACAAAAGTACATAGGTTTGTGCATGAAACTACACAAGCTCACGGATGAAAGTACATAGGCTTATGTATGAAACTACACAGGTTCACGCACAAAAGTTCACAAGCTCGCACATGAAAGTACACAAGCTCGCGCATGAAATTACAGATGCTCGTGCATGAAAGTACACAGATTTGCAAGATAAAATGCCTTTGTCATGCGTAGAAAAAAGTGTGCTAAAATGTTGACACACTTCTATGAGTCATTATATCAAAGATTGCTCAAGAATGAGGTCTCAAATGGTGACTCATAGCTCTTTATTAATGGAGTGAAAGGGTTTGTAATGGACGTCTTTAGTTTAGACCTGGTTTATGCTCATGCAAGTACACCATAAAATGAGAGATTCAAAGAAGAAAAACAAGAATGCTAGTCTCCATGATCATCAAGTATGCATGCAAATGAAAATGGAAGCTATTCTAAATGATAACAATGCATAAAAGTAAACTAATCTATGAAAGGAAATGCTTATGCAAGATTATTCTATGAAAGGAAATATGAATCTAATATAATATGCAAGTGCAAGGTTAATCTAAGTGTCATGAGGCATGAGAGAAGAAGACAAGAAAAGAGAAGTTGCAATGTTCAAGCTCAAGTGCTCAAATTCTTCTCCAAAATCGCTCTCCAAACCCTGTAGCATAACAATATAAAATCCTGCATGTCTAAATGAGGAGAGGACTCCTTATAAAGAAAGATGGACGGTCAAGATTAAGAGGCAAAAAGAAATGAGCAATGGTGGAGATTAAATGTTTGTTGATCCATGTGCTCAAGATTCTCAAGAGGCAAAATCAAAAAGATGTGTGGTTGAGATAAAGAGGCAAAAACCTTTTTCAAAATGTCAAAAGATTCTATTTCTTTGGAAAGTGCACTTTTATTTTTATTTTATTATTTTAGCAAAGTGGTTTCCATTATTTAATTAAAATATTTTTTATTTATTTAAAAGGTATTTGTTATTTTAATTAAATGTGGCTTAGGTTAAAGTGATTTTATTATTTAATTAAAAGATTTTTTTATTTAATTAAAAGGGAGCATGTTCTCTTAATTAAATAAAACTTAGGATAAAATGATCAAACCTTAGTAAATATTGAAATAATTGAATTAATTATGATTTTATCAAGGAAATTGATTTAAATTAAAAATATTGCAAAGCATTGATTCAGGAAATTGATAAAGTGATGAATGGGGGCCCAAAGTCTAGGCGACCATTTTAGGGTGCATACACTATTTATGAGGTATATGTGGTATGTGATCTCAAGTGATCCCTCGTTTTCTTTAGACTAGACAAAATAATAGTGTGAATATCTTTGTATACCCCATCAAATGTTCATATAGTAGCTCTCAATCAAGAAATCTCAGTAGCAAAGTAATGAAGAATAATAGTGATATCAGGTACATTAGCCTCATCAAGTTGTGCAGCAGGGGTCAAGATGGCCATCTAGGGGTAACATGTTTTGTTACAAATTATGTAAGTATTATGCGTCTTAAGCAAATAAATTTGATATAAAAGCATGTCATTAAATAGTATTAAAATCTAACATATCTACAATTTTAAATGATAAAAAATAAATATTAATTTAATATTACCATGTAAATGAACTAAATTATATTTCAAATAACATGTATATCACCTAAATTAGATCAATTAAATCAGATAAATTATAACATATACATACATCTATAGATTGTAAAAGACTTGAAGAGAGAATTGTGTGTGTGTGTGTGTGTAAAAAGATCTAGAGAGTGTGTTAAAAGAATAAAAAGACCTAGAGAGAGAAAGGGGGTGTTAAGGGGATTGTGTGTATGTGCGTATGTTTGTGGGGGTGGCGGGTGGGGTGCAGTGGGGGGAATTGAGAGAGTAAATGTGTGTTGAGGATATAAAAAGACCTAAAGAGAGCTCGATCTAGAGAGAAACTCTTAAGGGGATTTAGAGAGAGTGTTTGTGCTAAAAGGAAATAAAAAGACCTAGGAGGGGGGTAAAAAGACTTAAGGGGAGAGAGGGAGAGTGAATATAATACATGAAAAGGGAGAGAGAGAGAGAGAGAGAGAGAGAGAGAGAGAGAGAGAGAGAGAGTAATGGATTTATAAAAAAAATCAAAGTTCTTCTAAAAAATATATAATAGAATAATTAAAAATTACAAAAATTAAAACAGATGTACCTACCTATAAATAAGTTTGAAATTTTTCTAAGATTTTCTAATTAATTTCTAAATTTTTAAAAATTTCTAATTTTTTCTTAAATATTGATTAGTTTTCTAAAAATATACTATTTTATATGTCTAATAAAATAATAATTAAAAACTGTAGAAAACAAAATTATATACTTATGTAAATTGAAATTCTAATAAAAGACTAAAAAATTATTTAAAAATATACAATTTAAAAGTAAAAATAAACACTAAGCAGAAAAAATTAGTCCACTTGGTATCAAGTAGCATCGATTTGCGGAGTGAAATAGCATGATCATCACTGAAAATGTGTTTGATTGGAGGCTCCACATCATAGGCTTTGATCTACGACCCGTTCATAACGGTTAACGATCGAAGTAGTTAGACTACTTTGATTGAAGAGTGTACTTCCCTCGGTGAGGCTTAGTAAGTGACAATTTCAGTTTACTTTTTCTTGGTGGGAAAAATTGTAACCTTTTATTGTGAAATCACCGTCTACATCTTCAAAATAAATTAAGGATTTTGTTGGAAAATAAAAGCAAAACTTGCAGATAGAAAAGAAGAAGAAAGGAACAGCTGAAAATGAATGACATTTTATTGATCAAATTATACAAAATGTATGATTTATAATAAACAAATAACCGCAAAGACTGAAATTACGGAAGCAACAAAGACAGATCTAAAGAAGCATAAATAGTTCTCCTTGGTTAGCTTATTCGAAAAAAGCGCATGAGCATGCAAACATCATGCGATCATAAATTTGCGTTCGATTACAGAACAGATTAAAAGTTCTGCACTCAAGGAGCAAACAAGAAGTTTCACCGTCAAACTGTAAGAATGGTTATGCGCTAACAAAAATGAGTGATCTTTTCATGTAGTTCTGATCTGGTGACAAGCAATCTGCGATTTTGTAGCTTCTAATTGAACTGATGTTCATCTTCTAGACGATGGCTTCTCTCCTCTAAGTCAGCCTTTGGTAATTACTTAAGACTTGGGTGGCTTTAACTCTGATAGCAGCGACACTTTTCGACAAATTTCTTCAATTAAATGTGCTATTTACCTTTATAATGGATGTTGTGAGCTATGACTTCTCAAATCTGTAGTTTCTCTTTTTCATTATATAATCTTTAGTACATTTCAAGCGACAGCTTTAAATAATCTTCAACAGCGGGAAGTTCTGATACCCTTGGCAACAATCCCTTCAGGAAACTATAAGATCTGACACACTCACAAGACTCTCAATATGGAAAGCAAAAATATTTTTTTAGCCTGACATTTTCTCTTAGGATTCCTTTTCTTAACAGTAATATTTAAGTATATAATTCATTAATATTTTAACATGAATATTTATTGGGATGGATTAAATCTTTTAACTGATTTGCATGATCGGCATGGAATATTGGTTTGGATAAGACTACTTATATGATTGTAAATGGAAGAAAGAATTTACAATTCAATGAGAGGCATTTTCTGTATACTTGGTTTTTGAACAACAATTAGATTTTAATAAAGTTGTTTATTGATGTAAATTCATTTCTTTTTTTAAATTCATAAATATTGTTATTTTCACTTACAAGAGATATGAGATTATTGCTTAAAATTATGATAAAAACTTATGGATTTGATTTTATAAAAGTAAAGTCTTTGACATATGTGATACATGCATATAACAATTTTTTTTAGATATATGGTTAATCGATAAAATAGGGCAATTTACTTCCAATTTATTTTTAGATTTTATAGTCTTAAGTTTTGAGTTAGATTAGACACACTAACCATAACACATTTGGTAAGAAGGGGAAAAGGGCTTAGAAGATAAGGTAGCTTTGGAGGGGTCAGTCCCCATACAATCAATCTCCTGATACACGGTCTGATACCGAAAATTGGTGCAACACTTTCCCCATGAATTACGATCAGATATTAGCCACAGGAATTGAGAAGCTTACATAAACTTATATATCTTTTAAAACATGAGAAACTCTTCTTACAGCTATAACAATATATCTAGTTTATTCTTAACTTATTACAAAATTATTAGAAGGTTAATAATAGCAGAAAATAAATTTTAAACGTATTATAACTTCTTGGATACATGCTAAGATAAAATATTTAGTTTATTGTTGAGTTATTATTAGATTATTATAAGGTTTTCAATATCTTTAAAAAAATTTCTTTCAAATTTGTATTAACTTAGAAATATCTAGAATATATAAGCACCTGAATCAAGTAGTAAGATCAAGTATTATGATCTGACATCGGTGTTTGATAATGCGATCATGGCTTAGGACCCATTTGCAATTATGGCGTCGTTCCGCCTTCTTGTTGGTATATCATGGTGCAATAATCTTATAATTCCATGAATGGTAAGATAAGACCTGTGTGACTTGCTTATAGAACTTATGAAATTGTTTATTTCATTCTAGTGTTTGTATCGTCGTTCATTTGTTCGTTTAAATATCAATTTATAGAGCTTACTCACATCAATTTTTATCTATAATTGCAATAGAAAAACCTGTTGTATTTTTACATATAATTGCTCCGTCATTTTGAAAAAATTGAAGAATGATTTCGGGATTTTATTCAACTCATTTCGAGATTTCTAGATCATTTTGAATTTTTCAACTTCATTGATAAATGAGAATGTTGTGAGTATTTTACTCAAACTGGTTTTTCTTATAGTGACCTTTCATAGTTGCGGCTTCTTCTAACGATCTCCCTCTTTAATAAGACGACTTTATGATTATAAATGATTTTGCCAGTGACTGGGAAGAATTCATAACACAACATTAGAAGTTCCTTCCATGCTCCAGACTGCTCAGCAAATGGTGGAAAAATGAGTGATCTTTACATATAGTTTTGATCTGGTGGCTAGCGATCTGCACTTTTATTTTTCAACTCTCGTGGATCTTCCAAATGATGGCTTTTCTGCTTTAAGCCCGCCTTCGGTGATTACTTAAGACTTGGGTGGCTTTACCTTTTATGGCAGTGACACCTTTCAAACAAATTTCTTCATTTAAAATTACTATTTTCGTCTACAATGGATGTTGTGAATTATGATTTCTTAAATCTGTAGCTTCTATTTTTTTATTATATTAATCTTCAGCGCATTTGAAGTGACAGTTTCAAATAATCTTCAACAACGTCAACTTCTTCATTGTAACCTCCTTTGCCTTTGGCAACTATATCCTTCAGGAAGCTATAAGATATGCTTAATACATTGCTTGTAACTCCATCTCTACAATGATCCTCTTCTTCTGACAATGATATCTTTCAGCTCAACAATAACCACAGTGACTTTAGTATCGATCTCCTGATGCTATGATACCAAAAATTGGTGTAACAATTTACTCATGAATTATGGATATTAGCCAAAAGAAACGACTAACTTTACTCACATAAACTTACATATTTTTTAAAACATGAGAAACTCTCCAACATGAGAAACTCTCCTTATTGAAATGCTGAGTATAAAGCTTGATTTTATACATAGAATGTGGACTAACTCAAACCAAGAAAAGATTCGTTTTTTATCTTTCTTTAACTACGAAATTCAAAACTGCTCTTCAACTTATTCTAATATTCTTGGATATATTCTTCTATAAATGTATTAACCTAGAAGCATCTAGAATTAAGCTCATATTAATGATGCACCTACATTAGAAAACTCATATTAGTGATACACCTGCAACAAGCATTAAGGTTAGATTTGACTTTTCTATTTCTTTTATTCTACTCTTCTTTTGTGTGAGTGAGATACTGTGATCATGGTTTAAGATCTAATTGTAATTATTGTATTGTTACACTTTCTTATGAGTACATCATTGTTCAATCCATTAATAAATGGTTGCACAATCAATAAATGGTACGAGTATCAAACTTGCACAACTTGTGTATAGAACTAGTGAGTTTGTTTATGTCATTTGGATGTTTCTATCATGATGGTGAAGTTGAAACTTATATTAAATACTATAATGTGTAGTGTGACATGTCATTGGACCACATCATGAATAATGAATTTAATTCTTCTAAAGTTGTTGAAAATTTACCTTTTTAATGACCTATGTTTACCATAAGTAACTAAATTGATAAATTAGGCTATTAGCAAAAAATGTTCCTCACCTTTGACGATCTTCTTCTCAAGATATATGCTAGGAGAAGAAGACACATAGGTGAGAAGAAAAAAATTTCTTTCTGGCAAGGATACATGTAGCCAACACCAATAGACAATTCATTCTAGTTTTTAGCATTTGCGAAAGATATACGAGACTTATAAGTTTTATTTTTTTTGAAAAGGATGTCCATGTAGAAAGGGGAAACCAGTGCTAAAGTTGATACAACCTTAGTAACACAACCCAAACAAGCCTTATCAAAATTAGGAGAAATGTTATTGTACCTAAAAAACTGTCAATCACATCAAAAAACTTTATTGCATCACTTCACATAGCGTCATCATGCTTAATAAAATGCCTTAAAGAGAAGGAAAGTAACCTTGGATGTTAAAGACGTTAAAAATCATCATAATTAGCTATATCTAAGACATATGAATCGTGACCTAAAGATATTTGTTTATAAGGTGATCCCACAAAGCTGTGTCCCACTTTTAGGGACAAACAAAATCAACGTCGTGGGGAAAAATAAAATTTTAGAGTGTTCATACAAAGTTGTTACTTCGGGTGAAGTGGTAGACCCACTTTATGCGAAGTACCCTAGACAAGGGGCTTCGCACGAAGTACCCTGCGTAGGGTACTTCACGCGAAGGGGGTCTTCGCGTGAAGCCCCTTTGGGCCAGATTTTGTTATATATTTTTGGCGTTTGTTTTTTATTTGTCATTATCACTATCAGATTTTGTGGACCCCAGGCATTCAAGCGAAGCACCTCAGCACATCAGCACCTCCCAAGCTTTTTCGGCATCTTTAGATTGTTAGCAGTATCAGGTACACGCATTTTTCTCATTTTTAATTGTAAATTATATGTTTTATATTTATTTTAGTTAGTTACTTGTTTTAAATAATTTGTTATTTGTAGAAATGTTAGAAAATCGTAGTTAAATATTATTGAATATGTTAGAAATTGATAGTAGAATATTAGAAAATCGTAATTAAATATTATGAAATGATAGAAATATTAAAAATCATAGTGTAAATGTTAGAATATGTTAGAAAATCATAGTAGTTTGTTAGCAACTGTTAGAAAATATTTCCAAAACATTAGAAACTATAGTAGAAATGCTAGAAAATGCTTAGAAAATATTAAGATCTTATATAAATTATTAAAAAGATTTGTTTTTACATTTCAAGTTTAAAGTTATAAATATTAGGAATCTCTCTATCTCTCACATGTACACATATTTTTAGTAAATTTAGTAAATATTAGTTAGTTGTTTGTTTTCAATAATTTTTATTTTGTAGAAATCTTAGAAAATTGTAGTTAAATTTTTTAAAATGATCTACTAGTATGTTAGAAAATGTTAAAAAATTATAGTATAGTAAGTTTCTAGGACCCTTATTTCTCCCTTATGATATATTAAGACACTTGGGATCCCTTACGAATCTCAAGATCTGATAATACATATTAGGATGTCCTATGACCCATTGATGTACATGTTAGGTTCCATTAATACATACAAGGACTCATTGTTTACCTCAAGGCTCCTTAAGACACATTCTAGGATGAATTAATGTAATCTATGATCTCTTAGGACCTATCATGAGACCTACAACCCCTTAAGACATTCTAGGACCATTACGTATCGCTTATGACATATTAAAACACATAGGACCCCTTAGGACCCATATGACCCATTATTATATCTTAAAATGTCCTAGGACACATTCATCTATCTTAGCTTCTTTTAATACATATGTGAAAGCATCATTGCCCGCAAGAACCCTTAAGACATACTAGTATTAATTAATGTAACCTAAGATCCCTGAGATGACTTATCACATCTACGACCCATTAACATTGTTGAACTAGTATACATCCCTTACGACATTTTAAGACATATATGTTCCATTCAGATCATCAAGACCCATTAACATATCTTAGGTTGTCCTAGGACACATTTATGTATCTTAGATTCAATTAATATCATCCGAGGATACACTAATGTAACCAAGGACCTCTTAGGACCTCTTATGTTACTCTCAACCCCTTAACACACTCTACTTGACCCTTACCCATCCCTTACATTATCTTAAGATGCATCTAGGACCCATTATTACCGATGACCCCTTAAGACACTCTAGGAGCACTTATTCCACCTACGATGCATTAACATTCTAGGACTCTTATCTAGATCCCTTAGGACCTCTTATGTTACCTACGACCCATTAAGACACTCTAGGACCCTTATCTATACCTTAGGACCTCTTACGTTACCCACGACCCCTTAAGACACTCTAGGACCACTTATTGCACCTATACCTCATTAAAATTCTAGGACTCTTATCTGGATCCCTTATGAAATCTTATAACAAATATTAAACCTTAGGACCCCCAAGACCCATTAAAGAAGCTTAGGATGTCCTAGTACCACTTATCACATCTATGACCCATTAATATTATTGGACCATTATACATCCCTTACGATATTTTAAGACATATATGACCCATTCGGATCCTGAAGACCCATTAACATATCTTAGGTTGTCCTATGACACATTTATGTATCTTAGATTTAATTAATACATATGAGGATCCACTAATGTAACCTAGGACCCCTTAGGACCTTTTATGTTACCCACAACCCCTTAAGACACTCTAGGACTCTTATCTATACCTTAGGACCTCTTATGTTACCCACGACCCCTTAAGACACTCTAGGACCCTTATCTATATCTTATGACATCTTATGTTAGCTAAGATCCCTTAGACCACTTATCGCATCTATGACCCATTAAGATTATTGGAGGATTATACATCCCTTACGACATTTTAAGACATATATGACCCATTCAGATCATCAAGACCTATTAACATATATTAGCTTGTACTAGGACACATTTATGTATCTTAAATAGAATTAATATCATACAAGGATCCACTAATGTAACCTAGGATCCCTTAGGACCTCTTATGTTACTTGCGACCCTTGAAGAAACTCTACCTGACCCTTATCCATCCTTTACATTATCTTAAGACACATCTAGCACCCATTGTTACCCATGACCCCTTAAGACACTCTAGGACCACTTACTACACCTACGACCCATTAACATTCTACAATTTTTATCTAGATCCCTTAGGACTTCTTATGTTACCTACAACCCCTTAAGACACTCTAGAACCCTTATCTATACCTTAGGACCTCTTATGTTACCCATGACTCCTTAAGACACTCTACGACCACTTATTGCACCTACAACTTATTAACATTCTAGGACTCTTATCTGGATCGCTTAGGACCTCTTATGTTACCTACAACCCCTTAAGACACTCTAGGACCCTTATCTATACCTTAGGACCTCTTATGTTACCCACGACCCATTAAGACACTCTAGGACCACTTATTGCACCTACGACTCATTAAAATTCTAGGACTCTTATCTGGGTCCCTTATGAAATCTTTAAACAAATATGAAACCTTAGGACCCCCAAGACCCATTAAAGAATCTTTGGATGTCCCAAGACCACTTAGACCACTTATCACATCTATGACACATTAATATTGTTGGACCATTATAGATCCCTTACGACATTTTAAGACATATATGACCCATTCGGATACTGAAGACCCATTAACATACCTTAGGTTGTCCTATGACACATTTATGTATCTGAGACTCAATTAATACATAAAAGGATCCACTAATGTAACCTAGGACCCCTTCAGACCTTTTATGTTATGCAAGACTTGTTAAGACACTCTAGGACTCTTATCGATACTTTAGGACCTCTTATGTTACCCATGACCCCTTAAGACACTCTAGGACCCTTATCTATATCTTATGACATCTTATATTACCCACAACCCCTTAAGACACTCTAGGACCACTTATGTTACCCACAACCCCTTAAGACACTCTAGGACCCTTATCTATAGTTTATGACCTCTTACATTACCCACAACCCCTTAAGACACACTAGGACTCTTATCTATACTTTAGGACCTCTTATGTTACCCATTACCTGTTAAGACACTCTAGGACCCTTATCTATAGCTTATGACCTCTTATGTTACCCAAAACCCCTTCAGACACTCTAGGCCTCTTATCTATACCTTAGGACCTATTATGTTACGTACGACCCCTTAAGACACTCTAGGATTCTTATCTATACCTTAGGACCTCTTATGTTACCCACGATGCCTTAAGACACTCTAGGGCCCTTATCTATAGACTATGACATCTTATGTTACCCATGACCCCTTAATACACTCTTAGACCCTTATCTATAGCTTATGATATCTTATGTTACCCACGACCCCTTAAGACACTCTAGGACCACTTATTGCACCTACGACCCATTAACATTCTCAAACTCTTATCTAGATCCCTTAGGACCTCTTATGTTATCTACGAACCCTTCAGATACTCTAGAACCCTTGTCTATACCTTAGGACCTCTTATGTTACCCAAGATGCCTTAAGACACTCTACGACCCTTATCTATAGCTTATGACATCTTATGTTATCCACGACCCCTTAAGACACTCTAGGACCACTTATGTTACCCATGACCCCTTAAGATACTCTAAAACCCTTATCTATAGTTTATGACCACTTATGGGATGTAATAGGACCTATTAATACCAATTAGTATACCTTAGGACACTTAAGACCTAAATAAGACCACTTATGTGACGTAATAGGACTTATTAATACCAATTTGTACATCATACAACCCTTAAGACCTAATAAGACCACTTTCGTGACCTAATAGGACCTATAATTTTATATATTTATATATTTGTTTCCATTTTACATGCAGTTATAACATGTAATTAAGTACTTAATTATTAACACTTAGCTTTCACATGTTATGTATCTAGATGGCCACTCAGGATGCACCTAAGACTCCTATTATTTAGACCATTTTTCATATTGTTGACATGGACATGGCTCAACTTAGAGATTATGTCTGTACATCTTCAGCATATGGTATATATAGAGCTACTTGTGCTACTATATTGACTAGTTTGGAGACTATGAATTCCATATTGAGGTCTCACTCCTCCTTCATGCCTCCGATAGTTGAGACCATTTATAGAGACTTGAGGGCCGAGGTCTCGGGTGATCTTTCCTTGGTGACGGTTCAGAGACTTATCCCCAAGGAAATCATCAAACAAGAGGTTTTCCCACATTATGAGGGAAGGGCCACTATGCGGGCATATTAGGTCACACGGTGTGTGATTCCTCAGATCCCATGTATGATTTATCCTTAGTTTCTTGTAGCACATTGTCATTATCCAAGTATCGACTAGATTCCATTATATTTTGCACAAGAATTGTATGGTGAGTTTTGTTTGGGAGTCAGGGTCAACTATTTATATCTTCCAGCATATTATGGTTGGGGGCTCAGTAGGGTTGCAAACCGCAATCAGTATCATAGGCCTGATCGAGTTGTACAACCTTATAGACAGCTAGTTGGGCACAAGACTCTGGTAGTGGTACCGACGATGGTTGCTACTGCAGATAGAGTCATCATTGTTTCTCAAAGGGGAGTAGTTGATAGTATAGGATAGATTTCTTCTGCAGCCACATCCATCACTTGAGATTTAGTGAGTAGATACAGTTTGACTAGATTGAGTAGAGCCAGATTATCTTCTGAGGCTTTTTCTAGTACTACTAGAGGTGTGACAGATGATACATATAGAGCTAGAGATCTTCCTGTACCTGGAGAGATACGAGCATTGTCAGGTCATCATAGTCATTTAGATATGGACCTTTACTTTTTGGAGGATCTCTTGCAGGCCTATTCTCATATTGTTGACACACACAGGATCCCAATACATTTAGTTAGGGATTTCATTGGATTTGCACGGGGTCTTGTAGTTCCACCAACATAGGATGCACCATCTACTAGTCAGACACAACATAGTCCAAAGAGCTCTGGACCCATAGATCACTCTACAGTTGAAAAGCCAGGTATTCAGGTTTGAGATGTACACATCACCACTTAGGGCATAGACACTTTTGATGAGCAGTTACATGGGTTGGGTCAGGTTCTACATCACTCCCCTCCTAGCTAGTGTCACCCCTACACTCCTCATTACTAGAGAGGTTCGGGACCTTAGGTGGTGTGGGTGATGTAATTTCAGTTGATGATATGATGGTGCAGTGTGTTGATGATCCTCCTACTCCTGAGATCCAAGTACATTTAAAATTTTCTTTTCTTTTTTCTTAGGATTTTTAGTGAACAATTAATTGTAGACATGTGTATTGATGTTTGTTCAATGTATAATATTTTGCAGGCACAGTTAGTAGAGCATGTTACCTCTAGTGAGGGCTCAGAGCATCTTCCTATGAGAGATCCATTTGATGTGATACCTCCTAATAGTCAGGTAAGTTTTAGATATATGTATGTTTAAGCATGCATGTGTACAGATGTATTTATATATTTCAAGTACTTTACATAATATATATACTATGCACATGTATATAACCAATTGTTGTACACTAAATTTGCAGGGGTCAGTCGCTGCTTTACAGCTAGAGGATGCTTTGCATAGGAGCGATTCAGTAGATGTGACACCTGGTAGTGGTCAGGTAAGTTTTAAAAATATGTAAGTTTAAACATGCGTTTGTAATATTTTAATTATTTTAGATTATTATTATATATACATGCATTTATGTTTGCAGGGATCAGTTGTTGTCTCACAACCAAAGGATGCTCGTGGCAGTCGCTCATAGAGTCCCTCTGTTTGCATGCACCTAGATGACTCCCTAGTTTAGGACATTTTGCACATATCTTTTGTTTGAGACTCATTATATATGTCATTAGTATATGTTTGATATTTTCAGTTTATGATTCGAGACATATATTTGATTAGAGACATATATATTTGATTAGATGTACTTATATTTAATTCAAGACATATTTGATTAGAGACATATGATTTGATACATATATTTGATTAGAGACATATATTTGATTAGATGATATGATTAGATAATATGATTTGATTTGACTTGATTAGATGGTTTTATTTTATTAGATGATATGATTAGATGATATGTTTTGATTTGATTTGATTAGATCATTTGATTAGAGGATTTTATTTGATGATATATGATTTGATTAGATGGTTTTATTTGATTAGATGATATGATATGATTTGATTAGACGATTTTATTTGATGATATATAATTTAATTAGATGATTTGATTACATCGTGTTATTTGATTAGATGATATGATTTGATTAGATATGATAAGTAATCTGACTAATTTCATCATTTTTTAGTGTCTTAAGGGGATCTTTAACTAATAATCAATCTTAATCAGATCTATAATTAATATTATAAAAAATAACTAGTAAATACATGTAACTAATGGATAATAACTATTCTAACTAATTCGAGAACTAACACATGTCATAAGCAATATAACTAATTTCATCATTTTTTAGTTTCTTAAGGGGAGGTCTTAAGGGGGTCTAGAATTAATATCATAAAAAATAACTAGTTAATACATGTAACTAATTCTGGAACTAACACATGTCGTAAGTAATCTAACTAATTTCATCATTTTTTAGTGTCTTAAGGGGAGGTCTTAAGGGGATCAATAAATCATAAGCATCATAAAAAGTATCATAAAAATCATTAAATAATCAAAGCATACATAAAATCTTTAACTAATATGCAATCTATAAAAATCATTGAATAATCAATGTATACATATAAAATTCTATATATTAAATCCATTGAACCATCGAATAGGTCCATCATATATCAACAAATTATAGTCCATCATATGTTTAAATATATAAAAAATGTCTAATGAAATTTAATCTGGAGATATCAAGTAGGTCCTAACACAAGAAATAAGTATACATATTATACTTTTTATACCAACTAAAGTAGTTCAAAAGTTTCATGGAGAACATGTAATATTCTCTCATGATCCTCACTATCTAGTCTCCGCTTATGACGTCCACATTGAGATTTAACTGTATGGAGACAGATGGATGTGGCAACTACTAGGTGACTATATTGAAACACCTTATTGTCTCATTCGTAATCAACAAAGTGAATACCATGTTGAATTAATTTGATTTTCTTGAAATATGTTCCCTCTTAAACAATTGAACCTACAAGTCACAAATTTTAACAATATATAAATTTAAACAAACTCAATTTGAAATTTGTTAAAGGGTTGAAATTTAAAATTTACAAATTGAGTTCAATATATTGATGTAAACCATATACAAACCTATGGGGACCAAAATTCCATCACTTTCTTCAGGTTCAAGTAACTTCCTCCTCTCTGTAGTACAACACAGTAAATAATAACCAACTCCTACATTTCCACGCTCAGTAATCACTTCAAAGACATTTCCTACACAGTAAAATTTATATATACATGTGTGAGATCTTAAAATTTACTTAGTTCAATCTATAGATCTATCTATCTATCTATGGATGCAGGTCAATGTATCATATAATGTGAAATATATATACTTACCAATTTTGACCAATCTTGAGATATGATCGTAATCAAGAGAAATCAAAGGGACATCATCAAAGTTTTCATGTTCATCTCTATCAAATGTATCAGTAACAACTAGTGGCACTAGATTCCATGTGCCTACATATCCATGATCTTGATTGATACATTCCTCATAATTGTCAGCAATGCAGTGACAACAAAAGCATGAGTAGTCCCTATTTTTCAACATCCAATTGCAACAATTCGTAATCATAACTGAATGCAAAGATCGTGTCTTTTCTATCCTATTGTAACCATGCATAATTTTTCTATCCAGACTTGAACAAATGCATATATAATACATTCTATATAAATATAATTAGAATAAAAAATATCATAAAAAATTTAAACATTTTCAAATAATTTAAAAATGTGTGCATACCTTTTATCTCCCAAAATTTTCTATATGGCAATGCCTGAGTCAATCCTGATGATGTGTCATTCTCATTTGGTGTGAAATGTGTCGATAACACACATGTACGATAATAGTAATTTTCTGAAAAAAATAGTATTCTGACTGAATTGCCTTTTGATGAACAAATGAATAATTTTCTACAAAATCAACAACTGATACAATAGTTCTAAGTGAGAAATTGTCTCCCAATGTTTGGAATTGTTGTGCATTCCACTTTGCAAAAAATGCATGATGAATGTAGGGTTGAATCATTTTTTTAAATTTTTCCATAAATATTCCAACATTTATCTCCTCTTCAACATATTCTAACCTTTTGGATTCTTTCCCAAATTTTGTTTCATTCTTTACATATTTGTAACTCTTGCAATTTACCATCTTTGTTATATCAATATTTTCATTTTTCAAGGGAAAAAGAGACAAATCAACACGTTTGACATATTCTTTTTATGCAATTTATTTGTCTAGCTACATCATCTGTTTTGCCACATAAATGGATGAGATGAACTCACTTCGTCTTGTAGGAGAAGTATTTTCAAAACCATAAGTATCTTTTACAAACTTTCAAAAAACTTGATAGTGGAGATCAAATTCAATATGATAACAAAAACAACAAGTTTCAAACACTTTGTTTGTCCTATAATAATATGGCTTGAATCTTTCAAACAATAGTTTCCCAATCTTTATATTAGGATTAGAACTAAAAAATGACTCATACATTTCATGTTGTGTTGTCTCTAGCCAATGTTTCATATGATATTCATATTGATTAGCTGAAATTCTATGTCTGATAACATCTCTAGTGTTTGCTGAAGGGTGTGTATTATCATTCCAAAATGATGCGACCAAATTTTTTATTCCTTCATCAATCCTATCAGAATGAGGAGCTCTACACATGATTGCCCAAATGCCTTCCAAGGTGCTATCATCCAAAAGGATTCTCCTATTAACATATCCTAATATTATTTTCCTATTAAAATCAAACTGAGATGAAACTGAAGATATCTGTCTTTTTCCTCCCATAGTGTTACCTACAATGGATGTCAACATAACTTTTCTTGTAATGGTCTTATCTTTATTTTGAGATCGCTTCCCTAGCTGGTTCAAACCCTTCCTAAGATTTTCAATCATATTAGTTTGCATGTCAACAAATTTTCTCTTCTTTGATGATATGTCTATACCCAATAATTTTAATGCCCCAAAGGTTCCAAATTTTTATTTATAAGTACAATTGAAAGCATTTGAGCTTGTTCAAGTGTTTCAAAATTATCAAATTTACCCAATATTTCTATTTCTATCATATTCATTGATCTATTCTTAGCAAGACTTAAGGGTTGAACATTAGCAAGTGATCTCAAATTCTCCACATCTATTGTAATTAAATGATCTAAGTTTCTATAATTAATATTTCTTTTAATATGTTAAGCTAAATTTAAAAGTTCATTCATACCAGTAGGAGCATGTGATCTTGACCCTTCTCCAACATCAATTGTTTGACCCTTAAGACTCCTTGGGAACAATCTAATAAGGTATGAGTCATCTTGATGGAACTCAAAACTCATAATATAAAACTGACGCACATGATCATGTAGATCTCCATTACCATCATACTTGTCATATTGGGGGATCTCAACCTTTCTAGGAAAGTCTTTCATGCTCACACTCTTGTCAAATGGATTAGGACAAATTGAATCAAGCAAGAATGAACTCTTGGGTGCCAACATATTTTCCATCATAATCTTAAGTTGGTTGATGTGTTCTTCCTGGGATGGACCTTGCTTCTTGATCTTCTTGTCCACATCAAACTTGTAGGGGACATTGGCACCTTTGTTAATTAAACTCTCTAGAAACTTGTCTTTTTTTTGCTCCAAGTATCTCTCCACATACTGCTGGAAGAGCGGTTCTTGTTGTATCTTCATGAAATCTTGGGAGTTCAGGTAAAAAATCGAGCTACTACCCCCATATTGTGAACCATGGTGAGCACATTGAGAGGGTTTTCTTGAGTTCCTAGGAAGTGTTTGTCTCCTATAATGCTCTTGTTGTGAAGCCCTTCTTCCTCTAGGGCTAGGAGATCATGAAGGTGTTCTTGAATATCCTCCACTTCGTGGAGTCTTAGGAGGGGTGAGTGGACGAGATTTGTTTCCACCACCGACACACATGTTGTTGTATTATTCATTAAGTTGTTGAGCCGAGAGTCTATCTTTCTCTTCTTGTATAGCTCTCCTTTCTATTTCTAATAAGGCTTGCCTTTCTGACTCTAGGAGTCTAAATTTCTCTTCCTTTGCAGCTTGTTCATCTAGAAAGGCTTTCTTTTCGCGCTCAATTCTCTTGAGTCTTTCACTTGTGTATCTTGAAGTTGTTTGAAGTGGCGAACTTGGTCTTGAATGCTTAAACAAGTGATTGGTATGTGCTGCATTCACATGAGTATCATAATGTTCATTGTTTTGACTATCATGTTGTGATTGTCCTTCTTGATAGAATTTATTCATTTCCCTTTTATCCCTTTGGTGTGCATCTAAATATCTAGTTGAGATAAGGGGTGATACCGGTCAGTTTTGATGAGAGGAACTACCAAACAGAATGGTATCTCTATGCCTTTCAAAAATGTTATCAAGGCTTTTATCCATTTCTTCCCTCTCTCTTCAAGTCATTGTGTAACTCATACCCATATCTGAATGAGAAGGTGCTAAGGTTGTACTCAACTCACTAAGATTACTCTTGGGATCAAACCAAACTTCTGAGTTGTTCCTAAGGGATTGATCAAACATGGGCTCTTTTCCTTTACATTTTTCGCGAGTTTGAACTAAGGGTAATTGGTCAAAGACTACTTGAGGTAGTTTTCCTTAGTTTACTTGATACCTTGTCATAACTAACATAAAAAAAAATATACTAGGTGATAAGATGACCCTAATAAATGTTGGTATCAAACTAGGATACTAAAAGCACTCAATTTTCCAAAAGAGAGATGATAAGATAGAATTTTTGTAAAAGGCATAAGCCAACACTACCACAAAGGTGCCCAATAAATGGGTGAATACTCTAACACATATGGATCAAGAGGATTATTTACCCAAGTTATATTTGATTGAATTTGAATTTGTATGGAAGTGAATGGACAAGAGATTACTAAAACTCTCCAAGCATGCTATCAAAGGATCCAAAGATTTATATTCTCAATATGGATGATTTCTAACTTATCGACTTCAAGCAAGGTCACTTGTGAAATCAAAGATTACAAATTCAAGACTTCAAGAAACATGAACTCAAGGTGCAAACAAGCTTCTAACAGTGGGGTTAGTGACCCGATCGGACCTGGATCGACCGAGGAAGGATCTAGGAATGGCAGGATAGAAAATTAGGCAAGCTGTAAAAAGTTGGTTTTTCGACTCAGGAACTCATTTTTTGTTTTTTTTAAATGACCAACTAGATGCATCAATAGATTCTTATAATTAATCAGGCACACAAGATAGCAATCATGGAGTTCAAGGAAACAATTGTTGTCAAACAATGAGCAAGGGACAAAGCAACCTTGCGCGTGAACAAGAATAGTGACATAGTATTCTACTCCCTAAAGATTCTATTTGTGTATGTTTTCAAAATGTTTTTCAGTCACGCACATAGTCCTAGCAAATAAAAATTTGGTTGCACTATGGTTCATAGTAATGGTCAACTCCAACTTTTCCAATCTCAAGTGGGTGAACTCCAATCCAGGCGCACCGAGGTTTTGACACATGATGAGAATTTAATCAATCGGAGATGTTGATGAGATATGATAGCCCAACAAGAAACCATGCCTATGGAGATTTCTTCCACAAGGACATTTATATAGCGGTTGTTTCTGCCATGACAAAAATGGCTATTACCGCTTTAGGTTCCATCCACATGGTTTACCCAATAAAGGGAGCATCCACTACAGTTAACCCTCTCTAACAAGGTGACTCACAAAAAGGACCATCTGGGACTTGGTTTAGATTTAAGGATTTGAGTTTCTCATACTACCCAAAAAGGGAGTAGAGCATAATCCTCTAGCCTCTTCACTTCACCCAAACATTGCAAGAAAATTCATTGACATGCTAATATTGAAACCACCTCACCAAGGTTTGTGATGTCAACAACAATGTCTACCAAGCTCTCCAAGTGGGTCAAAGAGAGAATGTATCGATCAATGTTGAGGACTAAACCAAGTAAGACCATGCATTAGTAATAATATCCTCCCTACCTACAAGGGGATCTATCTTCAAGAAGAGCTTCACATGTAAAACAAGAAAATGAAGCTCGCTCTCTCAAGAACTCCACAAATAGTTTTCATAGGGCCTATTTACTATGTGAAACATATATACATGAAAGTGAATCTATGCTCTCTTTAGAGCCCAAAATTGAGGTGTGATCTATGAAAGCAATAAACACTCAAGCTAGACACATAAGAGATTCATTTTATTCCCAAAATCCAAATATTATAAAGATTGTAGCAACTCACCTTAAGTCCAAAGCTCTGCAATCCAATGCTATGCCACCTCAGAAAATAGAATCAAGGAAATGATCACATCAACCATTAAATGTCAGAAAATAGCAAGCAAAAAGTAAATCTACAAATTTTTAAGTCTCTATTGTTAGAATTTTGTGCGAGACAGTACATAGTACTACATGAGAAAGTACATAGACCTGTCCAAGAAAGTACATAGGATTGCACATGAAAGTACATAGATCATGCATGAAAGTACATAGGCTCACACACAAAAGTACATAGGTTTGTGCATGAAATTACACAGGCTCATGCATGAAAGTACATAGGCATACGTATGAAAGTACCTAGGCTCACGCACAAAAAATCACAAGCTCTCACATGAAAGTACATAGCCTGACGCATGAAAGTACACATGCTCACGCATGAAAGTACACAGATTCACATGAGAAAATGTCTTTGTCATGCACAGAAAAATGTGTGCTAAAATGTTGACACACTTCTATGAGTCATTATATCAAAGATTGCTCAAGAATGAGGTCTCAAATGGTGACTCATGGCTCTCTATTCATGGACTGAAAGGGTTTGTAATGGAGGTCCTTAGTTTAGACCTAGTTTATGCCCATGCAAGTATACCATAAAATGAGAGATTCAAAGAAGAAAAAAAAGAATGCTAGTCTCCATGATCATCAAATCTGCATGCAAATGAAAATGGAAGCTATTCTAAATGATAACAATGCATAAAAGTAAACTAATCTATGAAAGGAAATGCTTATGCAAGATTATTCTATGAAAGGAAATATGAATCTAATATAATATGCAAGTGCAAGGTTAATCTAAATGGATTGTCATGGGGCATGAGAGAAGAAGACAAGAAAAGAGAAGTTGCAATGTTCAAGCTCAAGTGCTCAAATTTTTCTCCAAAATTGCTCTCCAAACCTATAGCATAGCAATATAAAATCCCGGATGTCTAAATGAGAAGGAGATGACTCCTTATAAAGAAAGATGGATGGTCAAGACTAAGAGGCAAAGAGAAATGAGCAATGGTGGAGATTAAATCTTGGTTGATCCATGTGCTCAAGATTCTCAAGAGGCAAAATCAAAAAGATGTTTGGTTGAGATAAAGAGGCAAAAACCTTTTTCAAAAGGTCAAAAGATTCTATTTCTTTGGAAAGTACACTTTTATTTTTATTTTATTATTTTAGCAAAGTGGTTTCCATTATTTAACTAAAACATTTTTTATTTATTTAAAAAGGATTTGTTCTTTTAATTAAATGTGGGTTAGGATAAAGTGATTTTATTATTTAATTAAAAGATTTTTTTTATTTAATTAAAAGGGATCATGTTCTCTTAATTAAATAAAACATAGCATAAAATGATCAAACCTTAGAAAATATTGAAATAATTGAATTAATTACGATTTGATCAAGGAAATTGATTTAAATTGAAAATATTGCAAAGCATTGATTCAGGAAATTGATAAAGTGATGAATGGGGGCCCAAAGTCTAGGTGACCATTTTTGGGTGCATACACTATTTATGAGGTATATGTGGTATGTGATCTCAAGTGATCACTCATTTTCTTTAGACTAGAAAAAATAATAGTGTGAATATCTTTGTAGAACCCATCAAATGTTCATATAGTAGCTCTCAATCAAGAAATCGCAGTAGCAAAGTAATGGAGAATAATAGTGATATCAGGTACATTAGCCTCATCAAGTGGTGTAGCAGGGGTCAGGATGGTCATCTAGGGGTAACATGTTTTGTTACAAATTATGTAAGCATTATGCATCTTATGCAAATAAATTTCATATAAAAGCATGTCATTAAATAGTATTAAAATCTAACATATCTACAATTTTAAGTGATAAAAAATAAATATTAATTTAATATTACCATGTAAATGACCTAAATTATATTACAAACAACATGTATATCACCTATATTAGATCAATTAAATAAGATAAATTATAACATACACATACATCTATAGATTGTAAAAGACTTGAAGAGAGAATTGTGTGTGTGTGTGTGTGTGTGTGTAAAAAGATCTAGAGAGTGTGTTAAAAGAATAAAAAGACCTAGAGAGAGAAAGAGGGTGTTAAGGGGATTGTGTGTATGTTTGTGGGGGTGGCGGGTGGGGTGCAGTGGGGGGAATTGAGAGAGTAAGTGTGTGTTGAGGATATAAAAAGACCTAATGAGAGCTCGATCTAGAGAGAAACTCTTAAGGGGATTGAGAGAGAGTGTTTGTGCTAAAAGGAAATAAAAAGACCTAGGAGGGGGGTAAAAAGACTTAAGGGGAGAGAGGGAGAGTGAATATAATACATGAAAAGAGAGAGAGAGAGAGAGAGAGAGAGAGAGAGAGAGAGAGAGAGAGAGAGAGAGAGAATAGTTTAATGGTTTTATAAGAAAAATCAAAGTTTTTCTAAAAAATATATAATAGAATATTTAAAAATTACAAAAATTAAAACATATGTACCTACCTATAAATAAGTTTGAAATTTTGCTAAGATTTTCTAATTAATTTCTAAATTTTTCTTAAATATTGATTAGTTTTCTAATAATATACTATTTTATATGTCTAATAAAATAATAATTAAAAACCGTAGAAAACAAAATTATATACTTATGTAAATTTAAATTCTAATAAAAGACTAAAAAATTATAAAAAAATATACAATTTAAAAGTGACAATTTCAGTTTACTTTTTCTTGGTGGGAAAAATTGTAACCTTCTATTGTGAAATCACCCATTTCATTTAAAATATTGCATCTACATCTTCAAAATAAATTAAGGATTTTGTTGGAAAATAAAAGCAAAACTTGCAGATAGAAAAGAAGAAGAAAGGAACAGCTGAAAATGAATGACATTTTATTGATCACATTATACAATATGTATGATTTATAATAAACAAATAACCGCAAAGACTGAAATTACGGAAGAAACAAAGACAGATCTAAAGAAGCATGAAGAGTCCACGAATAGTTCTCCTTGGTTAGCTTATACCAGAAAAGCGCATGACCATGCAAACATCATGCGATCATAAATTTGCGTTCGATTACAGAACAGATTAAAAGTTCTGCACTCAAGGAGCAAACAAGAAGTTTCACGGTCAAACTGGAAGAATCGTTATGCGCTAACAAAAATGAGTGATCTTTTCATGTAGTTCTGATCTGGTGACAAGCAATCTGCGATTTTGTAGCTTCTAATTAAACTGATGTTCATCTTCTAGACGATGGCTTCTCTCCTCTAAGTCAGCCTTTGGTAATTACTTAAGACTTGGGCGGCTTTAACTCTGATGGCAGCGATACTTTTCAACAAATTTCTTCAATTAAATGTGCTATTTACATTTATCATGGATGTTGTGAGCTATGACTTCTCAAATCTGTAGTTTCTCTTTTTCATTAGATAATCTTTAGTACATTTCAAGCGACAGCTTTAAATAATCTTCAACAACGGCAACTTCTGATACCCTTGGCAACAATCCCTTCAGGAAACTATAAGATCTGCGTGACTCTACTATCAATCTCCTGATACACGGTCTGATACCGAAAATTGGTGCAACACTTTCTCCATGAATTACGATCAGATATTAGCCACAGGAATTGAGAAGCTTACATAAACTTATATATCTTTTAAAACATGAGAAACTCTTCTTATTGAGATTGTGAATAAAGGCTTGATTTACTGTTAATCTTATTCTAACTTCCTGGATACATGCTATAACAATATATCTAGTTTATTCTTAACTTATTACAAAATTATTAGAAGGTTAATAATAGCAGTAAATAAATTTTAAACGTATTATAACTTCTTGGATACATGCTAAGATAAAATATTTAGTTTATTGTTGAGTTATTATTAGATTATTATAAGGTTTTCAATATCTTTAAAAAAATTTCTTTCAAATTTGTATTAACTTAGAAATATCTAGAATATATAAGCACCTGAATCAAGTAGTAAGATCAAGTATTATGATCTGACATCGGTGTTTGATAATGTGATCATGGCTTAGGACCCATTTGCAATTATGGCGTCGTTCCGCCTTCTTGTTGGTATATCATGGTGGAAAAATATTATAATTCCATGAATGGTAAGATAAGACCTGTGTGACTTGCTAATAGAACTTATGAAATTGTTTATTTCATTCTTGTGTTTGTATCGTCGTTCATTTGTTTGTTTAAATCTCAATTTATAGAGCTTACTCGCATCAATTTTTATCTATAATTGCAATAGAAAAACCTGTTGTATTTTTACATATAATTGCTCCTTCATTTTAAAAAAATTGAAGAATGATTTCGGGATTTTATTCATCTCATTTCGAGATTTTTAGATCATTTTGAATTTTTCAACTTCATTGATAAATGAGAAGGTTGTGAGTATTTTACTCAAACTGGTTTTTCTTATAGTGACCTTTCATAGTCGCGGCTTCTTCTAACGATCTCCCTCTTTAATAAGACGACTTTATGATTATAAATGATTTTCCCAGTGACTGGGAAGAATTCATAACACAACATTAGAAGTTCCTTCCATGCTCCAGACTGCTCAGCAAATGGTGGAAAAATGAGTGATCTTTTCATATAGTTTTGATCTGGTGGCTAGCGATCTGCACTTTATTTTTCAACTCTCGTGGATCTTCCAGATGATGGCTTTTCTGCTTTAAGCCCGCCTTTGGTGATTACTTAAGACTTGGGTGGCTTTACCTTTTATGGCAGTGACACCTTTCAAACAAATTTCTTCATTTAAAATTACTATTTTCATCTACAATGGATGTGAATTTTGATTTCTTAAATCTGTAGCTTCTATTTTCTTATTATATTAATCTTCAGCACATTTGCAGTGACAATTTCAAATAATCTTCAACAACGTCAACTTCTTCATTGTAACCTCCTTTGCCTTTGGCAACTATATCCTTCAGGAAGCTATAAGATCTGCTTAATACAATGGTTGTAACTTTATCTCTACAATGATCCTCTTCTTCTCACACTGATATCTTTCAGCTCAACAGTAACCGCAGTGACTTTACTATCGATCTCCTGATGCTATGATACCAAAAATTAGTGTAACAATTTCCCCATGAATTATGGATATTAGCCAAAAGAAACGACTAACTTTACTCACATAAACTTACATATTTTTTAAAACATGAGAAACTCTCCTTATTGAAATGCTGAGTATAAGGCTTGATTTTATACATAGAATGTGAACTAACTCAAACCAAGAAAAGATTCGTTTTTTATCTTCCTTTAACTACGAAATTCAAAACTGCTCTTCAACTTATTCTAATATTCTTGGATGTATTCTTCTATAAATGTATTTACCTAGAAGCATCTAGAATTAAGCTCATATTAATGATGCACCTACACTAGAAAATTCATATTAGTATAGATTTACCTAGAAACTTGCACAACTTGTGTATAGAACTAGTGAGTTTGTTTATGTCATTAAGATGTTTCTATCATGATGATGAAGTTGACACTTGTATTAAATACTATAATGTGTAGTGTGACATGTCATTGGACCACAACATGAATAATGAATTTAATTCTTCTAAAGTTGTTGAAAATTTACTTTTTTAATGACCTAGGTTTACCATAAGTAACTAAATTGATAAATTAGGCTATTAGCAAAAAATGTTCCTCACCCTTGACGATCTTCTTCTCAAGATATATGCTAGGAGAAGAAGACACATAGGTGAGAAGAAAAAAAATTCTTTCTGGCAAGGATGCATGTAGCCAACACCAATAGACAAATCATTCTGGTTTTTAGCATTTGTGAAAGATATACGAGACTTAGAAATTTTAATTTTTTTTAAAAGGATGTCCCTGTAGAAAGGGACAACTAGTGCTAAAGTTGATACACCCTTAGTAACACAACCCAAACAAATCTTATCAAATGTAGGAGAAATGTTATTGTACCTACCTATTGGTGTAATTAAGTATTTACTAATTACACTTTACTTAAGTTTACTTAGGATAATGCATTTGCATAATTAGTTGTCTTTGAGACACCTAGGAGTTTGCATTTCTTTTTAGCACATGGTTAGGAGAATCTCCACTTTAGGTGTCATCACATACCTCTTTGTATGTGAGATCCACCTTTAGTGCTCTTATCACATTATCATCCTCTCATTGTTGCACATGTTGCACATACTTTCATGTACAATGGATGATGATCCACCTTTGGTGGACATTTGATTCCACCTTGTGTGGGTGATATCTTATCATCTCCTTATCATGTAGTCTTATTGCATTGCCTATATATTTGGGCACTCCTACTTTGTAAATCAATTCAATTAGCTATAATCAATTATTTGATTATTTTTCCTATTTCTCTTGTGCTATCTCTTGAGCTTCTAGATCTTGGCTTTTATTCTTTGCCTTAAGAAAATTCTTACATGGTATCAGAGCGATATCAAAATTCTTACATGGTATCAGAGCCATAGGAGTTTCATTATATAGCCTATTTTGAGAGATTTTTATTGCAGGTCAAAGTTAGAGCTTGCTGGTCCAAATCAGAGGTTGGCATCACATTGAGGAGGTCCAAATACTCCTAAATCAAATTTTGTTTCATCCAAATCAAACATCTGAAGCCAAATCTAGGGCCATTTAAATTTTCAAGGTTCGGCGGCGGCGATTCAAAAAAAATAATTTCAAAGACGATTTTCAAACAGCAATATCTTAGTCATCTGGAGTCCTTGTTTCGAGCAATTTTTTTTGTTTTGGGGTAGAATTTCACAATCTACACAATGGTATAGGTGATTTCTGATCTCCGTTTCTCATGTTTTCTGAAAATTGAAAATCCAGATTTTTACAACTTTAGAGGCTTCGTTTGGACTCATATGGACACATTTTCAGATGTTATTTTTTTTGAAAGTTCATATTTTTTGTTTACTTTCCAGATGTGGTATCAATTTGGAAATTTTTTTGGTAAACATAGTACTTTCAAAATTTGGTCTATTTTGGCCTATTTTTGGCACTTGTAATTTGTTAGATTCTTGAGAGATCTTGTGTCTTATTTTTTTGAGTCTACTATAGCTTCATATTTTTTGTTGTAATTATCAAAATCAGAAGTCCACTTTGGTTCATTTTGGCAAGTGGCAATTGTACACGCACTAGCTATAAAGTGCCAAAATCATCATTTTTGGGGGTGTTCTTTGATTGAGTGAATTGGGGGGGGGGTGTCTTGTGTGCTGGTGTCTCTCTTTTTATTGTGCTCTTTTCATTTTGCATCATGGGTTCTATTGCAAAATTAACCCCACATAACTATGCTACATGAAAAGATAATGTATGGAGCAAGTTAATGGTTCAAGGTTTAAATCCTTATGTGGATGGTACAATTAGAAAACCCACTGATGATGATACTACTGCAATAACTAAATGGTCATCCAAAAATTATAAAGCTTTAGGAGTCTTGAGAGAGAATATTTCTGCAGCTATCATGTATCATATCAAAACCATAAATAATGCTAAAGATGGTTGGGATAAACTTACAGAGTTGTTTGGTAAAGTGGATGAGGAAATGGGATTCACAATTGAGACTGATCTCCTCAAATTAGAGCCCAGGAACTTTGACACAATCCAAGATTATCTGAACAAAGTCAATGACTATAGAGCACAATTTGATGATTGTGGTAATCCCATAAAGGATGTGAAGTTGGTTAGTCACTTGTTGAAACATCTTCCTCCTGAATATGGAGCTTTTGTTTCAAGTTATAATACTCACAAGTTGACCATGGGTAGTGCCTTCATTAAGCTTTCATTTGAGTCATTTTCAGAAATGTTGGTCTTAGAACAAGAAAAGTTGATAAGTATGGGGATTCTCAAGTCTTCAACTTCCAAGGCATTGGTGGCTAATCACGAGTCAAGGCAATCAAAGTCAAAAGAAGAAGAAGAATTGGAAGTCTAAGTCTCAACAAGAAGGCACAACATCAACTTCCACACAACATGACACTTCTACATCACCTCCAAAGGGTGAATCTTAAAAGAAAGAAAAGAGGTTTTGTGCATATTGCAAAAAGGATGGACATGAAGAACACTTTTGTTATAAGAAGGACATTGATGAATTGAAGAATCTTCTTGCCAAGAACAACATGAAATTGCCTTCCAAGATGTCTACCTCAACCTCTTCTTCACCAAAATCAGAAAAAGATAAAGGAAAGGGTCATGCATTTGTCACTCAAAAAGGACAAGCTTTATATGCTTCTTCCAGTACTGATTCAGGTAGATGGCTTCTAGATTCAGGGGCTTCTCATCATATGACTTCTTCATAGTCCATGTTTTCATCATTTGAGCCTTGTAAAGGTCCACCTATTTTGATGGGCAATCACACTTCCATGAATGTGATTGGGAAATGAAGTATTGATGTTAGGCAGGGACACTTCAATGATGTGTTGTGTGTTCCACACTTGACCAATAACCTTCTTTCTATCTATCAAATCACAAATGGTGCTACAAGACTGTGGAATTTACACCTAATTCAATTTTCATCAAGGACTTGGAGAGTGGAGCGGTTATTGCTATTGGGATAGTGGATCACTCTTCTCAGTTGTACTCCTTTGTAGATTTTGTTCCTCTTAATGATAGTGATTCTTCAAACAATGAGTCTTTAGTATATGATGATTATAGTGATGATTCAGATTTTGAGGAGAGTTTTGGCTACTTGAACTTGGGTATTCTCACTCATGATCAAGCTCTTGAGCCTTCCATTTCATCTCCTCCTATTGAGACTACTTCTACTCTTGCTCCTGATGATGCTTGCATTCACACAGCCATGGGTTCAAGTGCTTCAGTGCAATGGGATATTCATTGTCTTCCAAACTTGGTTCCATGGGATGACCACTTGACATACATTGCAGGTTTGTTTGTGGAGTCCTATACTTCAGATTTGGGAGACATCATTGATGATATTCATCTTCTCTTTGGTGAAGATGATCCTTCTTTAGTTCTTACGAGGGAACATGCTGACCCTCATATTCATTCTCTACTTGATCATTCTTTTGAGGGTGACATGATTGTGGATACTTTGATACAGTAGTTGGAGGAGGTCACTTTCTCTTTAGAGGAGATACTTGGGTCTTTGGTACATGTTCTACATTCATCCTCAATTGATCTTGATTTGTCTTTTCCAATAGAGTGGCTTAGTACACATGATTTGGAGGAGGCACCTTTCAACTTTGACATGGGGACACTTGAGTAGGTTTCAGAGATTCCATACATTTTGAGGTTTCTTCCTAGAGATTGGGGAGGAGGCTTCACCTATACACCTTTGGTCTTGTTTCTTCCTAAGGGGAGGAATGTTGTTCTACACTCATGGAGCAGTTTCTACATCGACCTTGGAGCATCTACCTTTGGTGTTCATTCTACATTGAGGGGGGGTACTTGGTCTCTCTTCCACTACTTCTATCTTATGGGGGGGATATTTTCCTCATATGAGGTCTTTTCTCTCATATTCTATTATTGTATTCATCTCTCTTTTTGGGGGAGGGTTTTTCCCATGAGTTTTTCCCTCTTTCTCCACTTTATGAGAGATTGCATTGTTCTTTCATATTGTACATGGGTACCTAACATGGCCTAGTAGCTGAGACCCATGTTGCATTGTGAGCTTATGTGCATTCCCCTAAGTTGCACTTAAGGTAGGGTGTTGGTGTAATTAAGTATTTACTAATTACACTTTACTTAAGTTTACTTAGGATAATCCATTTGCATAATTAGTTGTCTTTGAGACACCTAGGAGTTTGCATTTTTTTTTAGCACATGGTTAGGAGAATCTCCACTTTAGGTGTCATCACATACCTCTTTGTATGTGAGATCCACCTTTAGTGCTTTTATCACATTATCATCCTCTCATTGTTGCACATGTTGCACATACTTTCATGTACAATGGAGGATGATCCACCTTTGGTGGACATGTGATTCCACCTTGTGTGGGTGATATCTTATCATCTCCTTATCATGTAGTCTTATTGCATTGCCTATATATTTGGGCACTCCTACTTTGTAAATCAATTCAATTAGCTATAATCAATTATTTGATTATTTTTCCTATCTCTCTTGTGCTATCTCTTGAGCTTCTAGATCTTGGCTTTTATTCTTTGCCTTAGGAAAATTCTTACATAGTATCAAAGTGATATCAAATTTCTTACACTACCAAACCTTCAATCACATTGAAAAATTTATTCCATCACTTCACATAGCATCATCATGCTTAATAGAATGCCTTAAAGAGAAGGAACATAACCTTGGATGCTAAAGATGTAAAAAATCATCATAATTAGCTATATCTAAGATATATGAATCGTGACCTAAAGATATTTGTTTATAGGGTGATCCCACAATGCTGTGTCCCACTTTTAGGGATGAACAAAATCAGCGTCGTCGAAAAAAATTAAATTTTAGAGTCTTCGTGTGAAGTTGTTACTTCGGACGAAGTGGTGGACCCACTTCACACAAAGTACCCTAGACAAGGGGCTTCGTGCGAAGAGCCCCCTTCACGCGAAGTACCCTACGCAGGGTACTTCACACAGAGCCCCTTTGGGCTGAATTTTGTTATACATTTCTGGTGTTTTTTTTTAATTTGTCATTATCAATGTTGGATTTTATGGACCCCGGGCCTTGGAGCGAAGCACCTCAACACCTCCCAAGCTTTTTCATCATCTTCAAATTGTTAGCAGTATCAGGTACATGCATTTTTCTCATTTTTTATTGTAAATTATATGTTTTATATTTATTTTAGTTAGTTATTTGTTTTAAATAAATTTTTATTTGTAGAAATGTTAGAAACTCATAGTTAAATATTATCTAATATGTTAGAAATTGATAGTAGAATGTTAGAAAATCATAATTAAATATTATGAAATGATAGAAATATTAAAAATCATTGTATAAATGTTAGAATATGTTATAAAATCGTAGTAGTTTGTTAGTAACTGTTAGAAAATATTTACAAAACATTATAAATGGTAGTAGAAATGCTAGAAAATGTTAGAAAAATTAAGATCTTATAGAAGTTATTAAAAATATTTGTTTTTAAATTTCAAGTTTAAAGTTGTAAATATTAGGAATCTCTCTCTCTCTCTCTCCATCACACATGCACACTAATTTTTAGTAAATTTAGTAAATATTAGTTAGTTGTTTGTTTTAAATAATTTTTAGTTTCTAGAAATCTTAGAAAATCATAGTTAATTTTTTTTAAATGATCTAGTAGTATGTTAGAAAATGTTAAAAAATTATAGTACAATAAGTTTATAGGACCCTTATTCCTCCCTTACGACATATTAAGACACTTAGGATCCCTTAGGAATCTCAAGATCTTATAATACATATTAGGATGTCCTATGACCCATTGATGTACATGTTAGATTCCATTAATGCATACAAGGACTCATCATTTTTCTCAAGGCTTCTTAAGACATATTCTAGGATGAATTAATGTAATCTATGATCTCTTAGGACCTATTATGAGACCTACAACCCCTTAAGATATTCTAGGACCATTACATATCGCTTATGACATCTTAAAACACATAGGACCCCTTAGGACCCATACGACCCATTATTATATCTTAAAATGTCCTAGGACACATTCATCTATCTTATCTTTTGTTAATACATATGTGAATGCATCGTTGCCCGCAAGAACCCTTAAGACATACTAGTATTAATTAATGTAACCTAAGATCCCTTAGACCACTTATCACATCTATGACCTATTAACATTGTTGGACCAGTATACATCCCTTGCAAAATTTTAAGACATATATGATCCATTCAGATCATCAAGAACCATTAACATATCTTAGGTTGTCCTAGGACACATTTATGTATCTTAGATTCAATTAATATGATACGAGGATCCACTAATGTAACCTAGGACCCCTTAGGACCTCTTATTTTATCCCTGACCCCTTAAGACACTCTACCAGACCCTTATCCATCCCTTACATTATCTTAAGACACATCTAGGACCCATTGTTACCCACGACCCCTTAAGACACTCTAGGACCACTTATTTCACCTATGACCCATTAACATTCTAGGACTCTTATATGGATCCCGTAGGACCTCTTATGTTACCTATGACCCCTTAAGACACTCTAGGACCCTTATCTATACCTTAGGACCTCTTATGTTACCCATGACCCCTTAAGACACTCTTGTACACACTCAAATAGTGCAGTTCTCTAAGTCATTATATCCAAGGGGATCCATGAATGGGATACCTTAGAAAGAAACCTAGAGCTCTCTATGTATGGAGTTGCAAGATTATCTAAAATTTTCTCTTAGCTAGAGCTATTAAGCTAATGAACTTGCTAGTCAACCACACAATGAGAGATTCAAATGAAGACAAGGGAAAGAATGCCAATATCCCCAAGAATCACTATGAAATGCAAATGCAAGCTAGATTAAGATGAATATGCAAGCTAGAAATGAGAGATGCAAGCTAAGCTATAGAAATTAAAGTACAAGCTGTGCTATGAAAAGGAAAGTACAAGTATTACCAAGCCTTCCTAGTTAAATTAGATGAGTTATTCTAAAGCTTGAAAGGAAATCTAAACTATGAAAGCATAAACATGAAGCTACTATGCATGAATGAAACTAAGAATGGTATGTAGATGCAAAAGCCAAGAATGCTCCAAATCTTCAAAAACTTGAAAGTGACCTAGAAAACCTGCAGTATAACATTAGCATAAAAGATTGATATGCAAATGAGGAAGAGATCTCTTCTTTTATAGGAAATGAGAAAGAATGGACCATCGAGATTAAGAAGCAAAAGATTTAATCAATGGTGGAGCATCAAAGAGGAGTAATCCATGTGCACAAATATCCTCCAATGAGAAAATAAGAGTTGACTTTTGTGTCCATATGAGACAAAAAGTGCTTTTTCCCTTTTTATAAAATAAGAATAATACTTTATTTGTGCAACTTAGGATAGGAGGAAAAGTGGGGACTTTTTATTTAATAAAAGAGGAGGAAATATTCCTTTTAATTAAATAAAGACTTGTGATAAAATGGTTAGCCCAAGGCAAATAATCGAAAATGATAAAATAGGACTTGATCAAGGAAATTGATTTAATTGATAAAATGCTAAATGGGGGCCCAAAGTCTAGGTGACAATTTTAGGGTGCATACAACTCTAGGACCACTTATTGCACCTACGCCTCATTAAAATTCTAGGACTCTTATGTAGATCCCTTATGAAATCTTAAAACAAATATGAAACCTTAGGAGCCCCAAGACCCATTAAAGAAGCTTAGGATGTCCTAGGACTACTTATCAAATCTACGACCCATTAATATTATTGGACCATTATACATCCCTTACAACATTTTAGGATATATATGACCCATTCAGATCCTGAATACCCATTAACATATCTTAGGTTGTCCTAGGACACATTTATGTATCTTAGATTCAATTAATACATACAAGGATACACTAATGTAACCTAGGACCCCTTAGGACATTTTATGTTACCCACAACCCCTTAAGACACTCTAGGACTCTTATCTATACCTTAGGACCTCTTATGTTACCCACGACCCCTTAAGACACTCTAGGACCCTTATCTATAGCTTATGACATATTATGTTAGCTAAGATCCCTTAGACCACTTATCACATCTATGACCCATTAACATTGTTGAAGCGTTATACATCCCTTATGGCATTTTAAGACATATATGACCCATTCAGATCATCAAGACCAATTAACATATCTTAGGTTGTCCTAGGACACATTTATGTATCTTAGATTCAATTAATATCATACGAGGATCCACTAATGTAACCTAGGATCCCTTAGGACCTCTTATGTTACCCGCGACCCCTTAAGACACTCTACCTAACCCTTATCCATCCTTTACATTATCTTAAGACACATCTAGGCCCCATTTTTACCCACGACGCCTTAAGACACTCTAGGACCACTTACTACACCTACGACCCATTAACATTCTATGACTCTTATCTGGATCCCTTAGGACCTCTTATGTTACATACAACCCCTTAAGACACTCTAGGACCCTTATCTATACCTTAGGACCTCTTATGTTACCCACGACCCCTTAAGACACTCTACGACCACTTATTGCACCTACGACTCATTAAAATTCTAGGACTCTTATCTGGATCCCTTAGGACCTCTTATATTACCTACGACCCCTTAAGACACTCTAGGACACTTATCTATACCTTAGGACCAATTATTTTACCCATGACCCCTTAAGACATTCTAGGACCACTTATTGCAGCTACGACTCATTAACACTCTAGGACTCTTATTTGGATCCCTTATGAAATCTTAAAACAAATATGAAATCTTAGGACCCCCAAGACCCATTAAAGAATATTAGGATGTGTTAGGACCACTTAGACCACTTATCACATCTAAGAAACATTAATATTATTGGACCATTATACATCCCTTGCAACATTTTAAGACATATATGACCCATTCGGATCTTGAAGACCCATTAACATATCTTAGGTTGTCCTATGACACATTTATGTATCTTAGACTCAATTAATACATATGAGGATCCACCAATGTAACCTAGGACCCCTTAGGACCTTTTATGTTACCCACGACCCCTTAAGACACTCTAGGACTCTTATCTATACCTTAGTACCTCTTATGTTACCCACGACCCCTTAAGACACTCTAGGACCCTTATCTATAGCTTATGACATCTTATGTTACCCATGACCCCTTAAGACACTCTAGGACCACTTATGTTACCCACAACCCCTTAAGACACTCTAGGACCCTTATCTATAGTTGATGACCTCTGATGTTACCCAGGACCTCTTTAGACACTCTAGGACTCTTATCTATACTCGAGGACCTCTTATGTTACCCATGACCCCTTAAGACACTCTAGGACCCTTATCTATGGCTTATGACCTTTTATGTTACCCAAGGCCCCTTAAGACACTCCAGGACTCTTATCTATACCTTAGGAACTCTTATGTTACATACAACCCTTTAAGACACTCTAGGATTCTTATCTATACCTTAGGTCCTCTTATGTTACCCATGACACCTTAAGACACTCTAGGACCCTTATCTATATCTTATGACATCTTATGTTACCCATGACCCCTTAAGACACTCTAAGACCCTTATCTATAGCTTATCACCTCGTATGTTACCCACGACCCCTTAAGACACTCTAGGACAACTTATTGCACCGATGACCCATTAACATTCTAGGACTCTTATTTGGATCCCTTAGGACCCCTTAGGACCTCTTATGTTATCTACGACTCCTTAAGACACTCTAGGACCCTTATCTATACCTTAGGACCTCTTATGTTACCCATGATGCCTTAAGACACTCTAGGAACCTTATCTATAGCTTATGACATCTTATGTTACCCATGACCCCTTAAGACACTCTAGGACCACTTATGTTACCCATGATCCCTTAAGATACTCTAACAGCCTTATCTATAGCTTATGACCACTTATGTGATGTAATAGGACCTATTAATACTAATTAGTATATCTTAGGACCCTTGAGACCTAAATAAGACCACTTATGTGATGTAATAGGACCTATTAATACCAATTAGTACATCATATAACCCTTAAGACCTAATAAGACCACTTACATGACCTAATAGGACCTATAATTTTATATATTTGTTTCCATTTTACATGCAATTATAACATGTAATCAAGTACTTAATTATTAACACTTAGGTTTCACATGTTATGTATCTAGATGGCCACTCGGGATGCACCTAAGACTCCTGATATGTAGACCATTTTTCATATTGCTGACATAGACATGGCTTGACTTAGAGAGTCTATTTGTACGTCTTCAGAAGATGGTATATATAGATCTACTTGTTCTACTATATTGACTAGTTTGGAGACTATGAACTCCAGATTGAGGTCTTGCTCCTCCTTCACACCTCAGGTAGTTGAGACCATTTTTGGAGAGTTGAGGGCTAAGGTCTCAGGTGTTGTTTCCTTGGCGACGGTTCAGAGCCTTGTCCCCAAGGAAATCATCAAACAAGATGTTTTCCCACATTATTAGGGGAGGGCAATTATGAGGGCATATCAGGTCACATGGTGTGTGATTCCTCAGATCACATGTATGATTTACCCTCAGTTTCCTTCAGCACATGGTCGTTATACAAATAACGACTAGATTCCATTATATTTTGCACAACAGTTGTACGTTGAGTTTTTTTTGGAACTCAGGGTCAACTATTTAGATCTTCCAACATATTATGGTTAGGGGATCAATAGGGTTGCAGACCACAATCAGTATCATAGGGCTGATCAAGTTGTACAACCTCATAGATAGCTAGCTAGGCACAGGACTCCAACAGTGGCACTGGTGATGGCTGCTATTGCAGATAGAGTCATCATTGCTTCTTAGAGGGGAGTAGTTGATAGTATAGGAAAGATTGCTTCTACAACCACATCCATCACTTCAGATTCAGTGGGTAGATACATTTTGACTAGGCCGAGTAGAGCCAAATCATCTTCTGAGGCTTCGTCTAGTACTATTGCAGGTGTGAGTAATGATACATATGGAGCTAGAGGTCTTCCTATACCTAGAGAGATATGAGCACTGTCAGGTCATCATAGTCATTTAGATATGGCCCTTTACTTTTTGGAGGATCTCCGGTAGGCCTATTCTCATATTGCTAACATGCATAGGATCCCAATACATTCAATCAGGGATTTCATCTGACTTGCCTTGCACAGGGTCCTGTAGTTCCACTGACATAGGACGCACCATCTACTAGTCAGGCACAACATAGTACAGAGCACTCTGCACCCACAGATCAATCTACAGCTGCAGAGCAAGGTATACAGGTTTGAGATGTACGCATTACCACTTAGGGCCTATACACTTTTGATGAGAAGTTGTGTGGGTTGGGTTAGGTGGACATTGGCATTGATGTTGGGTCATTTATGGATATGTTATTGCTTCCATATGGCTTAGGTTCTACATCACTCCCCTCCTAGCTAGTGTCACCCCTGCACTCCTCATTACTAGAGAGGTTTGGGACCTTAGGTGGTTTGGGTGATGCAGTTTCAGTTGATGATATGATGTTGTAGCATGCTGATGATCCTCCTGCTCCTGAGACCTAGGTACATATAAAATTTTCTTTTCTTTTTTCTTAGGAGTTTTAGTGAATAATTAATTGTAGACATGTGTATTAATGTTTGTTCAATGTATAATATTTTGCAGGCATAGTTAGCAGAGCATTTTACCTCTAGTGAGGGCTCAGAGCATCTTCCTATGAGAGATCCATTTGATGTGACACCTACTAGTGGTCAAGTAAGTTTTAGATATATGTATGTTTAAGCATGCATGTGTGCACATGTATTTATATATTTCAAGTACTATACATAATATATATACTATGAACATGTATATAACCAACTATTGTACACTAAATTTGCAGGGGTCAGTTGCTACTTTACAGTCAGAGGATGCTTTTCATAGGAGTGATTCAGCAGATGTGACACCTAGTAGTGGTCAAGTAAGTTTAAAAAATATGTAAGTTTAAACATGCATTTATAATATTTTAGATTATTTTACATTATTATTATATATACATGCATTTATATTCGCAGGGATTAGTTGTTGTCTCACGACTAGAGGATGGTCGTGGCAGTTGCTCAGAGGGTCACTCTATTCACATGCACCTAGATGACTCCCTCGTTTAGGACATGTTGCACATATCAAGTTTATTCGAGACTCATTATATATGTCATTAGTATATATTTGATATTTTTAGTTTATGATTCGAGACATATATTTGATTAGAGACATATATATTTGATTAGATGTACTTATATTTGATTCAAGACATATATTTGATTAGAGACATATGATTCGAGACATATGTTTGATTAGAGACACATATTTGATTAGATGATATGATTAGATAATATGATTTGATTCGATTTGACTTGATTAGATGATTTGATTAGATGATTTTATTTGATGATATATATGATTTAATTAGATGGTTTTATTTTATTAGATGATATGATTTGATTTGATTTGATTTGATTAGATGATTTGATTAGAGGATTTTATTTGATGATATATGATTTGATTAGATGGTTTTATTTGATTAGATGATATGATATGATATGATTTGATTAGATGATTTTATTTCTTGATATATAATTTGATTACATGGTTTTATTTGATTAGATGATATGATATGATTGGATATGAAATGTAATCTAACTAATTTCATCATTTTTTAGTGTATTAAGGGGATCTTTAACTAATAAGCAATCTTAAGGGGAGGTCTTAAGGGGATCTAGAATTAATATCATAAAAAATAACTAGTTAATAGATGTAACTAATGAACAATAACTATTCTAACTAATTCTAGAACTAACACATGTCATAAGTAATCTAACTAATTTCATCATTTTTAGTGTCTTAAGGGGAGGTCTTAAGGGGACCTAGAATTAATATCATAAAAAATAACAAGTAAATACATGTAACTAATGGATAATAACTATTCTAACTAATTCTAGAACTAACACATTTCATAAGTAATGTAACTAATTTCATCATTTTTTAGTGTCTTAAGGGGAGGTCTTAAGGGGATCTAGAATTAATATCATAAAAAATAACTAGTTAATACATGTAACTAATTCTAGAACTAACACACGTCGTAAGTAATCTAACTAATTTCATCATTTTTTAGTATCTTAAGGGGAGGTCTTAAGGGGATCTAGAAATCATAAGCATCATAAAAAGTATCATAAAAAGTATCATAAAAATCATTGAATAATCAAAGCATTCATAAAATCTTTAACTAATATGCAATCTATAAAAATCATTGAATGATCAAAGTATACATATAAAATTTTATATATTAAAACCATTGAACCATCAAATAGGTCCATCATATGTTTAAATATATAAACAAAGTCTAATGAAATTTAATCCAGAGATATCAAGTAGGTCCTAACACAAGAAATAAGTATACATATTATAATTTTTAGACCAACTCAAGTAGTTCATATGTTTCATGGAGAAAATGTAATATTCTCTCATGATCCTCACTATCTAGTCTCTGCTTACAACATCCAGGTTGAGATTTAACTACATATGGAGACAAATGGATGTGGAAACTACTAGGTGACTATATTGAAAAACCTTATTGTCTGGTTCGTAATCAACAAAGTGAATACCATGTTGAATTACTTTGATTTTCTTGAAATATGTTCCCTATAAAACAATTGAACCTGTAGGTCACAAATTTTAACAATATATAAATTTAAACAACCTCAATTTGAAATTTGTTAAACGGTTGAAATTTAAAATTTACAAATTGAGTTTAATATATTGATGTAAACCATATAAAAACCTATGGGGAACAAAATTCTATCACTTTCTTCAGGTTCAAGTAACTTCATCCTCCATGCAGTACAACACAATAAATAATAACCAACTCCTTCTACATTTCCACGGTCAGTAATCACTGCAAAGACATCTCCTGCATAGTAAATTTATATATACATGTGTGAGATGTTAAAATTTACTCAGTTCAATCTATAGATCTATCTATCTATCTATACATGCAGCTCAATGTACCATATAATGTGAAATATATATACTTACCAATTTTGACCAATCCTGAGATATGATCATAATCAGTAGAAATCAAAGGGACATCATCAAAGTTTTCATGTTCATCTCTATCAAATGTATCAATAAAAACTAGTGGCACTAGATTCCATGTGCCTACATATCCATGGTCTTGATTTATATATTCCTCATAATTGTCAGCAATGCAGTGACAACAAAAGCATGAGTAGTCCCTATTGTTCAACATCCAATTGCGACAATTCGTACTCATAACTGAATGCAAAGATTGTGTCTTTTCTATCCTATTGCAAACATGCATACATAATACATTATATATAAATATAATTTGAATAAAAAATATCATAAAAATTTTAAACACTTTAAAAAAATTTAAAAATGTGTGCATACCTTTTATCTCCCAAAATTTTCTATATGGCACCGCCTGAGTCAATCCCGATGATCTATTATTCTGATTTGGTGCGAAATGTGTTTTGCACCATAAAACCACATCATGTGCATTTTTTATATGCACTCCCTTATAATTCCTTTTGTACTTTTGTATACCATGTTTGATGCAAGCTCCGACACCATCATGTTCACCTTTTCTATGTCCACTCTCAAAGAAACTCCAGACATGTGGTATGTATTCATTACGATGATATCTACATAGTGCATAAATTGGTCTCGATGATTTAAATTGTGCATCACATCCATCTGACCAAACATAATGTTTATCAATTTTTATATCTCTTTCTTTCAAATTTTCAAAAAACATCTTGAAGCAATGTTCTACATAATGAATGTCATGCTCTCTATCATCACTTATATAAAAATGATATTCCTTCTTGATGACCCCTGCTTCTAATGTGCTCTGAATACCATCTAAATCTAATTGTGTATGTCAATAACACACATGTACCATAATAGTAATTTTCTCTGAAAAAGAGTATTCTAACTGAATTGCCTTTTGATGAACAAGAGAATAATTTTCTGCAAAATCAACAACTGATACAATAGTTCTAAGTGAGAAATTGTCTCCCAGTGTTTGGAATTGTTGTTCATTCCACTTTGAAAAACATGCATGATGAATGTAGGGTTGAATCAATTTTTTAAATTTTTCCATAAATACTCTGACATTTATCTCCTCTTCAACATATTCTAACCTTTTGGATTCTTTCCCAAATTTTATTTTATTCTTTCTCAAATTTTGTTTCATTCTTTACATATTTGTAACTCTTGCAATTTACCATCTTTGTTAAATCAATATTTTCATTTTTCAAAGGAAAAAAAGACAAATCAGCACATGTTTGACATATTCCTTTTATGCAATTTATTTGTCTAGCTACATCATCTATTTTTCCATAGAAATGGATGAGATGAACTCACTTCGTCTAGGAGGAGGAGCATTTTCAAAACCATAAGTGTCTTTTACAAACTTTGAAAAAACTTGATAGTGGAGATCAAATTCAATATGATAATGACAACAAAAAGTTTCAAACAGTTCGTTTGTCCTAATATAATATGGCTTCAATCTTTCAAACAATGTTTTCCCAATCTTTATATTAGGATTAGAACTACAAAATGACACATACATTTCATGTTGTGTTGTCTCCAACCAATGTTTCATATTATATTCATATTGATTAGCTTAAATTCTATGTCTGATAACATCTCTAGTGTTTGATGAAGGACGTGTATTATCATTCCACAATGATGTGACCAAATTTTTTATTCCTTCATCAATCCTATCAGAATGAGGAGCTCTACACATGATTGCCCAAATGCCTTCCAAGGTGCTATCATCCAAAAGTATTCTCCTATTAACATATCCTAATATTGTTTTCCTATTAAAACCAAACTGAGATGAAACTGAAGATATCTGTCTTTTTCCTCCCATAGTGTTACCTACAATGGATGTCAACATAACTTTTCTTGTAGTGGTTTGATCTTCAGTTCGAGATCACTTCCCTAGCTAGTTCAAACCCTTCCTAAGATTTTCAATCATATCAGTTTGCATGTCAACAAATTTTCTCTTCTTTGATGATTTGTCGATACCCAATAATTTTAATGCTGCAAAGGTTCCAACTTTTTGTCTATAAGTACAACTAAAAGCAATTGAGCTTGTTCAAGTGTTTCAAAATTATCAAATTTACCCAATATTTCTCTTTCTATCATATTCATTGATCTATTCTTAGCAAGACTTAAGGGTTGAACATTAACAAGTGATCTCAAATTCTCCACATCCATTGTAAGTAAATGATCTAAGTTTCTATAATTAATATTTCTTTTTACAGTTTGAGTTAAATTTAAAAGGTCATCCATACCAATAGGAGCATGTGATCTTGACCCTTCTCCAACATCAATTGTTTGAGCTTCCGTAGGGAGTGATCCTGACCCTTCTTCAATGTGCAATTCTTTGACTTGACTTGACTCTCCTACTTCAGCTTATCTTTCAGCTTCTTTAGTTTTATGATAATATGTCAATGCAGCTTCATGATTTCTTTGTTCAGTACCGGGTGACCTTTTTCTAGAAGATTTACTTTTCTTCCCTTCTTGTTCCCCATTTCTTCGAGCTCCACAAAATGTCTTCCACAAGATCATCAACAAAAATTTTCTTCTTCAAAAAATACTTTAATCTAATATTTTTCCTCTCCAAAATTATGTCTTTGAAAAAATAGAAATAGCAATCCTCCTGCAAAAAATGCCTTCAATAATAGAAAATGTGAATTTATTGATTGAAATTTGGTATAAAATACAAACAAAATGTTTTACTTTTATACCATTCTAAATTTTTTTTAGAAAATAAACACACTTGCTGACTTCACTCGAAGTGTATACTTCACATGAAGTGCCTAGACAAAAAATTTGGTGGGGTGTTTTTTGCCAAAATTTTCATTTGGGAGGCTTCTTGCGAAGATTTTTCACACGAAGACCCTCAAGTGGCTTCGTGCGAAGGGAGTCTTTGCACAAAGACACCAAAACTGAAATTTTGCCCACAGAAAATGAGTGAACTTCAAAAAAATGATCTTTCGAGACCTGTAACAAGGACCAAACAAGATGGGTTTTTCAAACATGTGATGTCAAACGATGCTATTCAGAACATGATTTCTAACGAATATAATTCTAATACATATTGAGTTCATTATCACTTTTAAATATTACTTTAACTAAACATAGGTTGTTTGGACATTCAACAACCTCTCTTTAAGACTTCGAGAAAAATAGTAAATTATAGAAAAAAAAATATAAAAAATATGTAGGAAAAGCGTATTTGTGTTACCTTTCTATGAAAAAATGAAAAATGAATTTTGATATACACAGATCAAGTTAGAGTGATCCAAGTGATCTTATGTCTAAATTACAGTTACTGTCACTTTACAATTTAATAAACTATGAAATATTGACCCAAAATGAATAAAACCAATTGTATCCTTTAGATATTGAAGTTACAAATATAATCTTGAAAGAATTACATCATTATCATATTTTAAAAAAAAGTTATGCTGATACCAGTGACAGTAACTCCTTAAAAACATAGTTTTTTCACTCAAACCACTTTTCGAAGGAGAAGGAAAAATGAATTTAAATGATTTTTTTAAAAAAAAATATTAAGAAACTAGAAAGAAAATTATAAAAGACTCTAGTTTACAACATATTCAAATTCCTAATAGTTTTGCAGCAACAGGTGTTCGAAAGTGAAGTTTTTTCCAAGAATGTTGATCTTTGTGTCAAAGTTGGCCAAAAAGTGGGACTCACTATTGTGGGACCACCCTATAAATATAGTATATTGTTACATTTCTTGATAGATATATTATGTTGTTAAAATTACTTTTTGACACTTGATGCTAGTCATTTCCTTTAGATAGTACATTTTTTTTCCTCAAAAGTTAAAAATTATATATGCATATCAAATTCCATAGGAATATATGTATTTCCCACAAGATAGAAAATTTTATGCATTATCTTTACCAAAATAAAGTCTACTTTTCATGGGTATGAATATTGCATCTATTCTAGTGTTGTGGTTGAATAATCTTACTACCACAAGATTTTGTTTTATATATAATCTACTAGGATATTTTGGAACATATATAAATGGCTATTAAATTATTTAAAATAAGTTAGATACTAATGAAGTGATAATTCCTTCACTATGTTGAATTTGTACATCCTCTTCCAAATTGATCTCTTTGGCTATAAATATTATGCTTTGTATGATTTATTAATAAAGCTATTCTATTGTAAAAAATAAAATTAATAGTGAATGATACACTATTCCTGAACATAGTATGCATTACCAATAAAAGCATAAATTTTACATGCATCATGTTTGCCCAAACAAGGTCTACTTTTCTATGGTCACAAGCTAATACATGTCTTCTAATTTCTCGATGCAATAATCTTACCAATAGAAGTTTATGCTATGCAAATACCTCATTGGGATACTTTGAACCAATCTTTGATGTTGTATAAAATATGGTATATTAATGATAAAATTCAATAATATAATTGGATGTATTCTTGAGAAATTAAAATCTTATGAAGAAAAAACACACACATAAATATATACAATATCCTAGTAATGTATTATGCATTTATGATATTCTCAACTTACATCTTTTTAATCTATTAACCTAATATAAATAATTATATGAAATTCATTCTTAGCATATGTCAAATTTTATTCTTTATTTCTTATTGACATAAACAAACCCAAACATATATTTAGATTGAGTATTCATTTCTTAAACAAATTCATTTAGAACATCCCCTATCCCCACAATATTTATATCCTTAAAAATTACCCATAATTATTTTTTGAGGTCCAATATTCTTTCACATAAACATAATCTGATATTCATTTATTAAATAAATTCATTTAGAAGATCCCCTATTCCGAAACGTTTATTTTCTTAAAATTTGCAAGTAATTGATTGTTGAGATGAAGTATTCTCTCACATAAAAATAATTCTCACTCAAACTCATTAGTTCTAACATAAATTGAACATAACAAACTAAACACAAATTTGAAATCACCAACCTACCATCAAAGAGGAGGAGAGACTTGATATGGTGCCTTGCACTTGCAAAGTCTCCCACATGAACACTGCACTAATGCAACCATGGCTGGTTTAGTAGGACCCACAAGCTTAATCAATGGTACTATAGTAACCCATTGAATACCTCTTAAACTTCTCATTGTTCATATTCATAATGATATGCTTGATGAAAAACTATATTGAATTTGAAGTTTAAGAGTTCTCATTTAGCTCTTTCGACTAATTGTTGGAACAAAATATTGTTGAGAAACATGTGTCTCAACCTTGCAAGATTTTTCTAGATAATTCCTATAAAATTTGTTGGTAGTTTTCCACTTGTTTATTCATTGAAAAAAGGTGTACGAGTTGTCAAAAGAAGCTCTGTCCATAGTAGAATATAGGAGGGCTCTTTTTAGAGCATATATGACACATTTTGTTACTTTTACGAGGGTCTACACTAGGGGACAAAGTTTTGGACGGGAATACTATTTTAATGTGATTCTTTTCCCATCTTGGAAATACAAATGTCAAGAATGGGCAACATGTGGCATGGTGGTCTATCAAGAATGATAATATAAATGACTTTAGGGAGAAGGATATAACTAATCTTGCTTTACATGAGGATCTGTTACTATTACTTTATGAATATTTCAAAGCCCAAACCCTAGTGAAGGAGATTGTGGACAAAAAGGAAAGAGAAGATGTCTCTGGTTCGGACTATGTCCTCTCAAACCCTGATGATAGTGTGGGAATACACTTAGAGGACCATGAGGATGAAGAGGTCAAAAAGACAAAATAGGGCTCTTCCTCTAAGAAGAGAACTGCAAGCTTGGTTTAAAAAGAAAAACCCTTCAAAAAGTAGGCTAGAATGGAGATCTCCTCAGAAGAGGAGTATAATGACAATGTGGAAGATATGAACACTGATGATGAGGTAGATAATTCTAGAGGCGAGCTTAGGAAGAATAGGGAACAAATCATGGGGAAGAAAAATAATTCAAAGGGGGAATGCTCTAGCCGTCTTTTTGTTGATCTGACCATTAGTGAAGATTACACTCCCTCTCCGCTTTTTGTAGCCCATGAAAAGACTCAGGACCCTAAAACTAAGGTGCCTAATGATGACCAGGAAGATCCCTCAACCCAGTCCCCAAACCCACATGAATTTTCAGATGATAAGAACCAAACAAGAGAGGCGTATCATAACGACAACTCTGGCAAGGGGAAAAAAGTGTGGTGTAATTTCAACATGAACACTATGTAGATGGGGATTATTAGGGAAGCTATGAACCCCAAAATCCTTGAGGATATAGATGCCATAATCCACAAGGAGGACCTAATAGACCTTTCCCTACTCATCCTCAGTGACAAGGCCAGAGAAATGGAGTTAAATCTTCTCAACAATGCAAAGAACAGTATGCTAGACTAGTTCAGGTCATTTAAATGGCTCTTTCATGAACTTGGAGACCTCAAGGAAAAAATCCAGGGCATTGAAAATAAAAAGGATCACAAAGCCACTAAGGATCTTCATCGCCTGGAATCAAGGATTAACCAGATGGAGGATAATATGAAGAGCCTTGAGGAAACCCTCAAAGGTATTTCTAAGAAAAACTTCAACATCTTGAAGGCCTCAAATGAGCATATCAAATCTCTCATAGACAAAATGGAAGAGAAGATGGAAGGCAATGATGTGCAGTTTATCAAAGAGGAAAAAAAGGAGAAGCCCAATGAAGGTCTAGGTAAGAGAACAAGGGCCAAGTCAAAGAAGAATAAGGACAAAGAAGACACCAATGACTTTCATAAGATCAAGGAGGTGGTAGAGAAGATGGAGCTTCTCAAAACCAATGATGCAGTGATGCTCAAGAACCTTTCCTGACCTTTCCTCTTGGTGCCTTTTTCCTGTCTCTTTTTTGCTCTGTTTTGATTGTTCCGTCTCAGTGGTAGCTTATCTCTTGGCTGGCCTATGGCCTGTTTCATCATTTGTTTTTGCTTCTTTAAGACTTGATCTCTTTATTTCTATATTTTAAGATGTTATGGGTTTCAGGAACCATGTAAAACCTATTTTACTTAATTAAAAACATGTGGCATGGTGGGTTTTCCCATGATTTTGTAAAACTACAAGTAGTTTCTAGGTTGTAAAATGCCTATATAGTGAGGGCTTGGAGAGTTGTTTGAACATGGTATTTTGTATAAAAGGTTGGGTGCTAGAGTAAGTCCTTCTCATCTTGAGTTGAGGTAATGGTCTTGTAAGAACTTGTATTGCAAGTGTTTTGTAATCATTTGTTGATTTGATAATACATTATAGAGGTTTTAGAGTGTGGGGTTTTTCTTCGTAAGGGATTTACCCTTAACATATTTTATTATGTGTTTATTGTTATTTCATTTATGCTCTTGCATGTTTCTTAAATCATTGTAATACTTAAGTTGATATTTGCATAGTTGTCCTCTCAAGATTAGCGTAGGAAGCATTTCTGCATACCTTTTCTTCCTTACAAGTGGTATCAGAGTCTGGCCAATTTTGGTTCTATTTGTTGGGTAGAGGGTTCTTTGAGCTAATAAATGTTTAAGTCGGAGCTTGTGCAAAGTATTTAATTTCTATGTTGCAGGATTGTTAAGATGGCAAGCATGTCAGGCAGGATTGATGTAGAGAACTTTTGTGGCACAAACTTTGAGATATAGAAGCTAAAGCTGAAAGATGTGTTGATTGATAATGATATATGGGATGTGGTGGATGTGAATTAGATGAGGCCTTTAGATCCAATTTTAGCTATACAATATGATGTGGTGGATAGAAAAGCTAAAGGTCTCATAATATTGTGTCTTGTAGAATCAATTATGATTAATGTGCATGAGGAGTCTACTGCGAAGAAGCTAAGTGAGATCTATCAAGAGAAATCACTTATGAACAAGATTTTATTGAGGAAAAAATTGTTTTCCTTGAGAATGGAAGGTGGACAAATTTCTGAGCATATGAAAATTTTTAACATGTTGGTGACTCAGTTGACCTATGTTGGGGTGTCAATGGATGAAGAAGAAAGGTGTCAAATCTCACTATGTTCATTTTTAGACTCACGAGACAACCTCGTAATGGCCTTAGGAAGAACTTCAGTCATCTTGAAGATGGAGGATGTTGTTGATTCTCTTCTTTCTTAGGAGATGAGAAGGAAGGTCTTGTTGAATAGTAAAGTGGCTTTGAGTGTTCAAGGAAGACCAAATGAAAGAGGCAAGAATGTAAAGCAACATGGTCATTCTAAGTCCAAGAATAAGAGGAGATCAAAGACTCCTGGTAAGTCCAACGTAATCTTCTAGAACTATGGAAAACCCAGACACTTCAAAAAGGACTACAAAGAGAAGAAGAAGAAGAAGAAGAAAGATTCTAATTCTAAGTCTGATAAGGAAGATGGAGATGTTTTTATTGCAGCCTTGGCCGCTCGTACAGGTGATGGTGCATGGTTGATAGACTCAAGTGCATGTTTCCACATAAATCCTAATATAAATTGGCTTAGTAAGTAATAATTTTTTTTTATGCTGGTAAGATGTATAAAATTTTCTAATGGTAGAACTACAAGATTTGATGGTGTCTTGCATATCCTAAGACTAGAAAGGAATTTGTTATCTATTATCAAGCTAATAGATGCGGGTGTGTTTGTACAATTTTTTGAAGCATGTGTGAAAATGGTGAGAGGTGCTATGGTGATAGCAAGAGGAAATAGATTGGGTACACTATAGCAGCTTGATACATGCACAGTTGAGTTCAATAGTATTTCCTATAAGATTGTGAAAAAGACTACTCAGTTGGAAAATGAGAGGGTTTCTCTTTCAATAGATGGTCATGGTTTTTGGGTACCTAAGGGTGCCCTATCAAGTGAATCAAAGTTACATGTAGAGAAGACCATGTTATGGCCCTAGAGACTGGCCACATAGGTGAGAAGGGTCTACAAACTTTAAAAAATAAGAACCTTGTTGATGGGTTGAATGACTGCAATTTTGAATTTGATTTTTGTGAGCATTGTAATTATGGAAAACAAAACCACATTCAGTTTTGCTTGAGTTCTCATAAGTCTTCATATATTTTGGATCTAATTCATTCGGATGTATTTGGTCTAGTTAATGTTCCTTCTATTGGTAGATCAGTTTATTATGTTTCTTTCATTGATGATTTTAGTAGAAGAACATAGGTATATTTTCTTCAGAGTAAAGTTGAAGTTTTTAGTCGTTTCAAAGAATTTAAAGCAATGGTTGAGTTGCAGACTGGAAATAAAATAAAATGTTTGAGAACTGATAATGGTGGTGAAGATTGTGGCATTGCAAGTATGTTGTAATCATTTGTGATGAAGGGTGCTCCCCTTAATACCACAAACATGTAACAGAAATAGAGAGACAACAACAATATGCAAGAACAAAAAATTGACTTCTTATTATCTCCACAAATGTGGAATTACAAACTTTCAAAATTACAATATGTAAAGCCACATGGGCATTCCCTTACAATATTTTGTAGGACAAAGCCTTGAATTATTACCCAAATCTACTTCCCAGAACTGTCCCGAACTGCCTAAGACAACACTACAAACCTTTCTTATATAGGCAATTTCCACCGCCCAAGAAGGTTCCAAAAATTTATCCCTTTAGGCCGACTAAACATAGAATTAATTATTTTTCACAATTATTACAATAGGGTCGGCTCAAAAGAAATACAAAAATATAATTTTAGGTAACCCAACTTCCGGAGGCCATAACTTTTTCACTATAACTCCATTTTTCTATTGTAACCACTTTTCAGAAACACCATGATGAGATCTACAATGCCTAACACGCGCTAGTGCCAGTCAGTTGGGGGTCGATCATGATCCAGAGCCTCTAAGGCCTTCAAAATTGACCTGAAAGATTTCGTACCCAAAAATCTCAATAACTTCACCAATACTGATGATGTGGCAATGAAACTCAATTGGTAGGCTGAAATGACTGAGATGAACATCCAACTATGAAATCAAAACATTTCGACATCATATGAAAAACTTACTAAAAATAGTAAGTTTCCATAAATAGCAACTCTGCACTAGATAGCCCTTATTGAAAAACAAACAGAAATATTTTGGGTGATGCAAGATTGCTCTTACACCTAGGATGCTCCTGCATCAGACACCCGGGGTAATTTGAGAAGTGACCCTATCATGACTCAGGTGTCCAGAGGAAAACCAAGACGGTTAACCTCCTCCTTTGTTAGCCATGATGAATCTTCAATAGGTCATCCTTTACATTTGACCAAATACTCTTCATATGTGATGTTCCTTGTGCTTCTGCCAACATGACTATCCAGTATGTCTTCAATCTCCTTGATATCTGAACTGGTTGTTGGAATACTCCATTGTGCTGTTGTAACCTCATCTTCAACACCTCCTTCATGATACTCTATTAGATCTAAAACATTAAATACTGATGAAATACTCAGCTTAGTAGGCAACTTGACCTCATATGCATTTCCTGAATCATGCTTCTTTAGTATCTTACATGGCCCAAACTTTTTCATTTTCAACTTGTTATATGTGCCAACCGAAAATTTTTCCTTCCGCAAATGAACTATGACTTCATCTCCAACCTGAAATTCCTTATGCCTCATTTTCTGATCTGCCTTAGCCTTATACTGCACATTCATCTTGGTAATATGCTTCCTCATCTCCTCATGGATGTTCTTCAAATGTTCTACAAAATCCTCAGCTTTAGCACTACTTATTTCTCCTTTATCTATCTTCCTCAACTCAAATGCATTTCTAAGACTAGTTCCATGATGTGATGAACTAAACTTCAAATCTGTCTTCAACTCTTCACTTTCTACTAGTGTCATTCTATGTGCTGCCTTATTTGGCAAACTGACTCCTAGAATCAAGTTCATCTGATGACTGATCTTTCTTATTGGTGGTAATCCATCAGGCACATTATCGGATACAATATCTTGAAACTCATTCAATAACTCTACAACTTCTATAGGTACATCTTCTACTTCCTCTTTTCCAGCCTTTGGAATTAAAGAAAAACACACATGCTCATGCCTCATACCATCTAAGAATTTTCTTCTATCAACTAAAGTTATTCTTGCATTACCACATACCTTTTCTTCGGTCTCTTTCAATGGCTTTAGCTTATGTTGCACCCCTTCCTTTGTTAGGGAATAGGTATTCGCATGACCATCGTGTACAGCACATCTGTCAAACTACCATGGCCTACCCAACAACATGTGACATGCATCCATAGGTATGATATCACATAGTACCTCATCATGATACCCCCCAATCTTGAACTTTACTAGGCACTGTTCACTGACCATGACCTTGTGGTCATCCTGCACCCAGGCAATCTGATATGGATGTGGGTGTTTCTATTTCTTGAGCTTCAACTTTGTCACCATCTCTTCTGACACCAAATTGTAGTGCTTCCACTATCAATAATCACATCACAACATTTTCCCTCACACTCGCATCTAGTGTGAAACAGGCTCCTCCTTTGTTCAGGTTCATTCTCACCACTCAACATGAGTCTTCTGTTAATCAGCGTTTCTCCTCTTTCAGCATCTTCAAAATGTGAAGATCTGACATCTTCATCTACATATGCAAATCTGGTCTAACCTTCATTCCTCCTATTTGTCCTTCCTTGGCATTGAGGACATTCAAATGCCCTATGACCTTCTTCTCCATAGTGAAAACATATTCCATGGAAGCCTCCTCTTCCTGAACCTTGTCCTCTTCCTCTTCCTCTCTAATCTCTATTGTTCTGATCTTGGAAATGATTGGAATTTTTTCCTCTTTGATTTTGACTACTACTGGCCTCATCCTTCTTTTTCAAATCTTCATTTTAGCCTCCATATGGCCGTCCACCAGATCGTCCACCGTGACCTCTTCTATTTTATCTGCTCTCGAACTTCTTGTTTAGCTTTTCCTCTACTTTTAGGGCAAACTGGTATGCCTCTTCAATACTGTTCATTCGAACCAAATTCAATTCCTCTTGAATGCTCGGCCTCAACCCATTAAGGTAATGGGAAACTTTCCCCTTATCAGCTTCTGCATGGCCTGTTCTGATGAGGATTCGATAGAACTCTTCTGTATACTCCTGAACAAATCTTGCTGCTTGCTTCAAACTTTGCATTTTCCTCGGTAGGTCAAGCTCATAATCAACAAGGATGAACTATCGCTTCAATTTATCCACCATCTGATCCCATCTTGTGATTTTATCTTTCCCTCTTCTATTTCACTCCAATTGAATCTCCTGCCACCAGATCTTCACATGACCTTTCAGTCTAGCCTTCGCAAACTTGAACCGATCAGGATCCTCAATATCTTCATACTCAAAATATTCTTCACATTCATTGATCTAGTCAATCAATTACTCTAGGTTAAGATTCCCTAAAAATGTAGGAACCTCAATCTTAGGTCTTTTCCCAATCTTGAAATGGCCCGAAAAAGCCTTTCTTCCTCTTGATTCAAAACTTCGACCTCTCCTTCTTGATCTTCTTTTTTGGCTTCATCCTCGCTTTCGTCTCTGACATTAAGATTCATTCCTCTGTGAATCTCCTCTTACAATGCTCGCACTTGTCTCTATAGTTCCCTAACCTCAGTTTTTACAACACCAGCTCTTCCACCACATTCCCTTCATGGAGGCATTTTTGCGCTTCTCGCTAAAACCTAACCACAGTCCTGGTGCAAACTGCTTCACAGTTGGTGATCTATTTACATAGAAATCTTAACCCATGGTCCTAGTGCAAACTGTCTCACAATCAACGATCTATCTACACACTCAGGAACACCTACTCTGATACCAGTTGATGAAGGGTGCTCCCCTTAATACCACAAACACATAACAAAAATAGAGAAACAACAACAATGTGCAAGAACAAAAAATTGACTTCTTATTATCTCCACAAATGTGGAATTACAAACTTTCAAAATTACAATATGCAAAGTCATATGGGCATTCCCTTACAATATTGTGTAGGACAAAGCCTCGAATTAGTACCCAGATCTACTACCCAGAACTGTCCCGAACTGCCTAAGACAACACTACAAACCTTTCTTATATAGGCAATTTCCACCACCCAAGAGGGTTCCAGAAATTTATCCCTTTAGGCCGACTAAACATAGAATTAATTATTTTTCACAATTATTACAATAGGGTCGGCTCAAAAGAAATACAAAAATATGATTTTAGGTAACCCAACTTCTGGAGGCCATAACTTTTTAACTGTAACTCCATTTTTCTATTGTAACCACTTTTTTGAAAATGCCATGACGAGATCTACAACACTTGACATGCGCTAGCACCAATCAGCCGGGGGTCGATCATGATTTGGAGCCTCTAAGGTCTTCAAAATTGACCCGAAATATTTCGTACCCAAAAATCTCAATAACTTCACCAATACTAATGATGTGGCAATGAAACTCAATTGGTAGGCTGAAATGACTAAGATGAACCTCCAACTATGAAATCAGAACATTCTGAGATTATATGACAAACTTACTAAAAATAGTAAGTTTCCATAAATAGCAGCTCTATAGAAGATAGCCCTTATTAAAAAACAAACAGAAATATTTTTGGGTGATGCAAGATTGCCCTTACACCCAGGATGCTCCTGCATCAATTTGTTGATTCGACAATACATTATGTAGGTTTTAGAGTGTGGAGTTTTTCTTTTGTAAGGGTTTTCCCCACGACAATCACTGCGTTATGTGTTTATGATTATTTCATTTATGCTCTTTCATGTTTTTTAAATCGTTGTAATACTTAAATTGAGATTTACATATTTATCCTCTCAATATTAACATAGAAAGCGTTTCTGCATACCTTTGGTTCTTTACAAATCTTGGTATGCTAACGTTAAGTAAACAACCAAATTTGGTATGTACACTTTTTGGTGTTAAGAAATTCTACAAAGCTTATCTACACTGAACTTTTTTCATCTCATAAAATGAAAGCGTGACACAAGGCAACTTATTAAATACCTCTTAAGGTTCTCATTGTTCAGATTCATGAAGGTACGTCGGATTAGAACTATATTGAATTTGAAGTTTAAGCATTCACGTTTAGCTCTTTCGGCTAACCATTGGAACAAAATCTACCAACAAGTGGTACAAAAGGTTAAATAAACTACCAAATTAGGCATACTCTTTTTGGAGCCAGCTATGCTGCCGACAATTTCCCCCAGGTGCCCCCCATCTATAGCCACCTCCCATACATCCATGTCGAGCTATCAACTACCATCCCAATGACTAAGCGCAGTGTCAATAGCTGTCAGCTCCAATGTGGGTGTTGGATAAAGTGTAAGGTAAAATATATAAGGGAAGATTGAAAAAAAACTAAGTGTCCCCCCTCTTAAGATATGTTTTAGTTTACCATTTGCGTTTTAGTTTATTCTTTTTACTGATTTTAAAGAAAATATCACTAAAATAATTATCATAATATATTACTATTTAATTATATTTAAATTTTTATTACTATATTTTTACATTAGCAAATATTAATATATTATGATAATATTCTTTCTTTGATAAAATAATATTTTATAATATAAGTAATTAAGAAATTAAGAAATTATATATTATCTATTACTTACTTTTAAAAAAGTCAAAATAATTACACTATTAAAGTTTTCATATATAATTTTAAATTTTTAAATTATATTTATATTTATAATGAGTATATTATAAAATATTATATATAATTTTTATAATATATTTTATATAAAAATCTTGATAATACCATTATTAAACTATTATTATCTAACTGTAATCTTGAAATTGATAACTTTTATCTTCTGCCAACTACCTCAATGTTAAATCATATAGTATTAAAAAAACAACATGCATTTCATTTTTATTTATACTTATAATAATTATATATTATAAAATATTATATAAATTTTTTATAATATATTTTATATAAAAACTTTTATAATATCATTATTTAACTATTATTATGTAAAATAATTATTCTAGAGATGTGCTCTGCGAATAATAGCGAATATTAGCGAATCTCTGCGAAAGTTGGCGATTCCGATTAAAGGTTCTGCGGCTATGGCCACTTTTACGGTGGCGTCCTCCGGCGACATCATGGGGGGTGGTGGGAGATAGCTGGAGGTCTCCGTGCATGCCTTCGATTCAGGTGCTATCTCTCCATCTCCCCTCTTTAATGAAGTTAATATGTTAGACACTAATTCCCTCTGCAAGTCGGCCGATCCCTTACCCACTAGCACTCCTCCCATAGCGCCGAGTGACACTGGCCTTAATGGCATACCTACTAGTATCCCATTATCAAGCAATCAACCCAAGTCTTTTTTTGAAGTGGTGGCTCAATCCTCAGGTGTCGTCAATGCGAAAGCCAAGTTTGATTTTGCAAATCACTGTGCCAATGAAGCCATTGCAAACAGTAAGATCTCCTCGGCTTCCTTAGCTCCTTTCGCTATTGTTCCTAATCCTGAAATGTTAGATGAGATAGTGAAGGAAAAAACTAGGTTAAGGAGCACTGCGATATTTTTTTCAGCTGTTGAAATAGATAAATGCCCTCCACAGAAATTTCTTGACGACTGGTTTCATAATTATTGGAATATTAAACTAGGGTTTCACATTTCATTATGCCATCAAATTCAAAAGGGATTGTATGTTATTTTCTTTGTTAATCAAGATGCTCAAAAGGAAGTGCTTAAAAAGAAGTATTGGACCATTGGTTCTACTTCTTTCAGAGCTCTGGCTTGGATGCCTGAGGCGGTTCATGAAGAGGTTTTAGCCCTATCAGCCCCTAGGTGGATCTTAGTTTAAAATATTCCTTCGTTTCTATGGCATTTTTTACCACAATTGCTAGAACCAATGGGAAAAATAATTCGCATGGATGATACCGTAAGGTTGGTTCCTCATATGGATGCCAGAGTTTTAATTTCTCTACTTCCTGGTAAAGAGATTCTTGCAGATATCTCGGTTAACATACTTAATGAAACATTTGTGTGTCCGGTTGAAAATTTGGGTGGATTAAATGCCTTCTTTCTCTGTCGAAAGGAGGGACACCTCAGAAAGGATTGCCCTATTATCAAGAGAAACCTTGCTAAAAACCCTACCCCACCTATTCCTAATCCTCTCCCCAATTCAACTAACTCTATTCCTCCTTCAGTTAACATGTCTTCAACTGAGGGCATCCCATCAAAGCCACCTCTGACCTTTGTATCTCCTTCTCCCCCCTCCTTTCCTCCTTTGATTCCGACAAAAAACATGTCTCTTGACCCTAATGATTCAGATGATGGTTTTTTAGTTGCTTGCAACAAGAGAAAATGCAAGGGTAACAACAAGGTTCAACCCAAAATTTAAATTCCTACATCTACTTTAAAGGTCTATCCTCAAGCTCCTCATGTTGGCACCCCTGCTATAGAACCTAACAAAGAAAAACTGTAGAGTGTCGATAACAACGGAACTCCTGCTTATGACACCTTTCAAAAGCTCCCACAGAAAGTCTTCAAAGAACTCAGGGATGATTGCTCGCTTGAAATCATCCCGACTTTTCCCCCATTTCTGGCTCTCCAAGCATGCCATCTATGGAGATGGATTCCCGATCAGAATATGAGGATGATCTTAGAACTGATGCTATAACCGCAAAACAAAGGGGAAGACCCCCTGGTTCTAAGAACAAACCTTCTGGTAAGAAATCATGAGAGGTCTCGAACAACATTTTTCCTTCAGCCAATGAGGCTGGTGATGTGTGCCCTACCCCCAGTAATGTTTCCCAATGAATTGTCTTTCTTGGAATGTTAGGGGTCTTGAGTCCCCTGATAGGAAATTTGTCATTAAGCATCTGCTTGATTCTTTCAAATCTATGGATGTGTTCATGATGCAAGAAGTTATAATTTTATTTGGAAGGATGCCATCAAATTCTTCACTAATCATATCAAAGGAAAAGGAGGAATTTCCCTCCTCATTAACTCCAAATGGGAAAGGTACATAATTGATAGTGGTATATCTCCTTGCCAAAGAGCTATCTGGATTACTATTCAACATGACAATAACTTATTTGGTATCTGTTCTATCTATGCTTCCAATGACCCTAAAGAAAGGATCTCTCTTTGGAATTGGTTGACTAATCTCCTTGATATCCCTTGGTTTTTTGGTGGGAATTTTAATATGGTTGAGTCCTAGGATGATAAAGTAGGTGGCAACCCTTTTAACTGGAAGGATAATGAAAAATTTCATTAGAATAGATTTTTAAACTCTAAAGTTCTATTTGATCCTATTGCTGGCAATAAAGATTTTAATCCTGGTATTTGGCACACTTGGTGCAACTTTCAGCAAGGTCACTCTCGGATTTACTCCAGACTTGACCACTTTTATGCTAATAAGAACTCCTTCTCCTTTCTTCCTAACAGACTGGGTAATATTGTTCATGTTACTACTACCACCCTTTTAGATCATCACCCCATTTTCACCCGTGTTAATTTTAACATTGGCCCTAGTCACCATCAAAGGTGTAACCCCATGTTCATCCTGAACTCCAGTCTCCTCCTGGATGAGGACATCCTTACTACCATCCAGTTAATTAGAGGCATTAACAATACCAATCTTCAGCACCATTCCAATCTAGATAGATGGAAGGCTAATCTTCATGCTTGGAAGTGTTTCCTCTAGACCATTGGTCAAAAAAGGGCCAAGGATTATAGGTACATTGAAAAATGCTTATGTTCTGATCTTCAAGATGCTGAAAGTAATATTCAAGAAGAGTCTTCTAATATTGACCTCTTGACTCAAGTCATGACCACCAAGGATGCCCTCAGGAAGCATCAACAACTCAAAATCCACGATGCTAAAGTTAGATCTCGTGCCCATTGGCTCCAATATGGGGACCGGGGCTCCAAATTTTTCTTTAATAATCTTAAGCATAAGCATAATAAAGAGTCTATTGACAGACTCTCAATTGATAATCATGATATCTCAGATCCCAATATCATCATCTAGGCCTTTACTGATTATTACAAGAATCTCTTCTCTTCTGAAGACTCTAAGGAGGCTGAGGACCTTAGAAATAAATGTAAACCTTTGATTCCCACTAAACTGGAGTATGGTGACATCTCTATTTTATCTAAAGAAATCTCTCTTGATGAGATTGAGACCACTATTAAAGCCCTTAATAATGATAAGGCCCCTAGCCCTAACGGGTTTCCTATTGAGTTTTATAAGGCTAATATCAGCTGGATATGCAAAGATCTTCATGATTTATATGCTGAAGCCATTACTAATGGCACCTTGGGCCATGAGATCAATAGGCGTATCATCAAGCTCCTCCCCAAAGATGGTGATAAGGCTCTTATAAGGAATTAGAGACTGATCACACTTCTCAATGTCTCGTATAAAATTTTGGCCAAAATCTTGGCTCTTAGACTGGTGAATATCCTTCCTAAATTTGTTTGTGCTACTTAAACTGGATTTATCAAGGGTAGATATATCCTGGAGAATCTTATTACTAGTTGGGAAGCTATGGAATGGGCTAAGTGCTCCCATTAGAATTCTGCTATGTTACTTCTTGATTTCGAGAAAGCCTATGATAGGGTTGAATGGAAGTTCATCATCATGATGTTGGAAGCCTTTGGTTTCCCCCCTTTCTTCTGTCATGTTGTCCAGGTGCTTCTTAATGATGCTTCCACGTAGGTTGAGGTCAATGGTTCCCTTTCCAACCCCTTTCAGCTTGGCCTGTCCATCAGATAAGGTTGCCCTTTAGGTCCTGCCCTATTTGTGATTACCTTGGAAGCCCTTTTTTACATCCTCAGAGACAACTCCTTATCCCCTGAGGTTAGAGGTCTTTATCTTCCTAATAATGATGAGCTTATTAATTGTCAATTTTTTGATGATACTGCCCTATTCTTTGAACTTTCTAATAGCAACTTTAAGGCCTTGCAAGCTAAACTTGAGATGTTCTGTTCTATTTCGGGTGCTTGGTTATCTCAAAACAAATCTATCTGCCTGGGTTGGGATGAGCAACCTCCTTGCTAGTTTTCTCAATACAACTTCCAATGGGGTGGTCCCAGCAAGATTGTTAAATATCTCGGTAGTCCCTTCTCTATGAAACCCTCACTTAAAGATATGTGGTCTTGGATAAAGGATAAGATTGATAAAAATCTTAATAAATGGCATAACAGCTCCTTATCTCTTGCTGGCAAAATTCAAGTCTGTCAGAAGATGTTGTCTTCGTATAGTATTTACTATTCCTCTGCCTGGATGTTTAATAACTATCAGATTTTAGAAATCCAAAAGGCTATCAGGCATTTTCTTTGGTCTGATGGTAAAGGTAATAAAAAGATGCATGCTGTTAAGTGGGCTTGGTGCCATACTAACAAAATCCTTTGGGGGCTAGGGCTTAAAGACCTTAAAACTCAAGGTATTGCCTTATCTACTAAATGGATCTTTCACTCCATGGAGGGTAATAGTCCTTGGAAGGTGCTGGTTAGGCATAATATTGAAAGAGGTTTTCCTAAAAAATCTTGGTCTTGGAAGAATCTCCCCTTTTGTGATCTTATTGTTGGCAATTTCCCAGTCATTGTCTAAGGTTCTGTTGTTTTCAAATCTATTTGGAGAGCTTGGGACCATGTCCGAAACTTTATCACCAACAAGGAATTTTATGATGATAAACATCTCCATGGTGAAAGATCCATTTGGTGGAACTTGCACCTGAATGGAAAACCCCTAGCCCTTTCCCAAGGATGTTCTGCTAGGTTATGGGCTAAAAAGGGTTTAAACCAGCTTGTGGACCTTTTTGAGTTTGATAATCTCATTCATTGGGACGAGCTCAAAAGGAAGTATAATATCCCTGATTCCCATAAGAAGACCTACAACATGATTGTTCAGGCCTCTAACAATCTTCCTACTGTTTGTCATGTGGATTCCCACAAGCACTTAAAACGTAAGTGGTCGGATGGGGTCATTATGGCCAATCTCAAGGCCAAGAATATTTACAAAATGATTGATCAGAATAAGGATATTATTAAACACATTAATACTATTTGGTACTCTTCTCTTGATGCTGATGCTTGGAAGAAGTATTTTGATATTCTGTAGAAAAGTCCTGTTGATCCCAAAATCAGATGCTTTAAATGGTTAGTTCTGCTTGATAGACTTCCCATTAAAAAAGATGATATTAAATCTGACATTTGCAACTTGTGCAAGCTCCCTGATACTGGTAGACACATTCTTTTTTATTATATCTTTGCTAAAGAAATATGGAATATGTTTGGCATCTTTTACCCTGTTAATGTGAATATATTGGATATTGTTACTGGTCATATTATTGGTCTTCCTAAAGATACCAACTTATTTTGGAATATGTTGTCTTCTAATATCCTCTGGCAGATCTAGAAATGCAGGAACGAGGAGAGGTACCAAGGTAAACTGAGAGTTCTTACTGAGGTTTTCTGAAAACTCACACATCTTAAAATCTTTCTGCAGGTCCACACTACCATGATGATTGAAAAATAGAAACTGAGAAGGTTCATTAAAGATGGGCATGCTACCTTTTTCTTCTACGAGCTGAAGCATGGATTTGAGTGGAGGAGAACTCTGGATGATTTGCAAGCGTTTGAGCAAGCCTGCAAAAGATTGAACAAAGAAATCAGGAGGAATGTTAACAATAGGAAAGAAGACCTATATATTTTGGCTCAAATTTAGGATCGTAAGAGTATAGTCTAGATGGAGGGGCCGCTTGGCTAGACTGCCTAGGTTGATACCCACTATGATGTCCTTCATTAGCTATTTTTTGCTTCTTTTTGTTGCTCTGTGGTACATTTGATGCTCTGACTTTGTGGTGAGGCTAGGCCTCCTCGTTGATACTCTCTGAGGCTTATTATTTTGTATTTGATCCCCTTATAATTAATATAAAAAAAATAATTATTCTATAACTGATTACAACATAATCATAACCACTTAATATCTAATCTTAACTAGGTAAGTAAAATTCAAAGTAATTAATATATTTACTCTATTTCAAAATAGGTATTAAAAAAATCATATATTAATTAATTAATTATTTTTTATAATTATACTTAATCTATTATTTATTCCAAATAGAAACTGTTTTAACCCATACATAAAGAAAGATTATTATTGAACAATAAAATGATTTTATTTATTTATTTTTATATTGAAGTTAATTGTCAATTATGGCATTAATAAATTCTAACATTTATATTTTACCCCATACTAATTAATATATTATTATTTTAGTTATATATATATATATATATATATATATATATATATATATATATATATATATATATATATATATATATATATATATATATATATATATATATATATATATATATATATATATATATATATATATATATATATATATATATATATATATATATATATATATATATATATATATATATATATATATATATATATATATATATATATATATATATATATATATTGAAGTTAATTGTGAATTATGGCATTAATAAATTCTGACATTTATATTTTACTGCATACTAATTAATATATTATTATATTGTATTATATTATTTTTTTAGTTATTATAACATACATATAAAATATATAAATAAAATTATATATGATTAGGCCTAAATAAAATAATTTAACTTTGTCTTTTAACCTCCTTATTAAACTTATTATTATAATATATATATATATATATATATATATATATATATATATATATATATATATATATATATATATAGAGAGAGAGAGAGAGAGAGAGAGAGAGTGTGTTTATAAAATTATTAAGACTTAAAGAAAAAATAAATAAATTATTTTTTTCAACTATATTTAATTTATTCATCCATTAAATCAATTAGAAAAATCATTTTGCCTTATGCCTTATAATTAATCCTTCTCTATATTTGTCAAATTTAATATTCCAATATGAGAGCTTGCCCCTATATTAGATTATATATTTTAATTAATTCATTCAAATTGTCAATTCATAACAATTAAAATAAAACCTTAATATTTATGCTTCTTAATTAATATTATAGTTTTAGAAATTTCATAAGCATGTACCTTTACAAGACTCTACTCTTACTACCCAACAATGTACCATTTACATTCATGAAGACTTCAATACTAGCAAAACAAATTCTATAATTAATTACAACATCCTCATAACCATTTTAAGTACGTAAATAAAACTCAAACAATACATAATTAATTTGTTTAAACTCTTTTTCATACTATTCAAATCTTTTATATTTCTAATTCTTCAAAGAATCTACAATTAGATTAATAAAAATTCAAGTTGACATATTACTTTAAAACTACCCTCCAAGTTGACATATAAACATTGATAAAAATCATAAATGTTTGGGCATATCTTATTGTGGGCCAAATAAATTTGAAGCTGAAAATAATTTACTAAAGCTAAAATTCTACACAGAGTTGGCATATAAACATTGATAAAAATCATAAAACAATATTTTTTTTAATTTGAATCAAACTATTTAAAACAAGAAAGAATAAACACTAGAAAATAACTTAATTAAAAATAAATCAAAATTAAATATAATCAGAAAGCCATTTCTGATTTACAAATTAAATTAAGTGAAATGGGCAAAAATATTATAGTTGAAAATAAAGAAGTTAGGTTCTTAATATTCTTCAACCTAATTTTCTCGCAAATGTCTCTTTAAATGTTTGAGAAATAATATGAAATTAAAACAAGGAAATAAATAATACTACTGGCATATTAAATGTCATCATATCAGTGAATCCATTATTTTTACGCGAGTTGAGGGTGACTTCAACTGCACCAGAGTCTAGACTGACAGTACGTCAGTGGATTGTATGTATGCATAAGGAACGAGAAGAAAGGGGTTAAAATAAAAGAAATAGAACTCTAAAGTATTAAGAAATTTAACCTTTAAAAATAGAATTTCAAATCTTATTGAAGAGAAAAGGAAGAGAAAACAGAATAATTTTTTTAAAAAATCACTACAAATAAGATAACTATAGTAAGAAATAATATAAATGAAACTAATTTGTTTATCTTATGAAATTTAGTTTGCATTCAATTTAATTATGTATTATATCCTTAATGTTATATTTAGTTGAATAATTAACATTGCAATTTATGGGAAGTGAGAATATTTATAACAAAAAAATTGAAACTCATATATTCATAAAATAAGTAAGTATAGTATATAAGAGGGAACCTTACACTAAAGGTCTTATAGGAAGTAAAAATAGAAAATTAATGTGACTGTATTTAGATTATAATTTAATAATTTGGTATCATTTAGATTATAATTTAATAACTATATTTATATTTATATTTATAATAATTTAATAATTTGGTATCATTTAGATTATAATTTAATAATTATATTTATATTTATATTTATAATAATTTAATAATTTGGTATCATTTAGATTATAATTTAATAAAAAAGAATCAATTAATTAGAAACATAAAAAGAGAAACTAAAGTAAAAAGAAAAGAGAAAAAAAAGATGTTATCAAGCTAAAAAAATGAAGGAAATAAAACAAGAACTACGAAATTTAAACAAGAAATAAAACAAGATCTAAAAATAAAAAATGAGAAGACTAAACAAATATTGTAAATAAGTAATAAAATAAATTGAGTTAAAACCATAAACACCATAAATTAAGAAAATCAAAGAAACACCATAAATCATGTACACTAACATTTAAATAGCTTTAATAAATTGAATGCAAGTGTCAAAAATTAACATCTATATCTTATCAAACATGTAATTGTTTATAAATTCCTATTATAAGAGAGTCACATTTATATAAATGGCCTAACATCTATTGAAACAAATATATTTAGCTCATCTATTTAAAAAACTTTTATTAAAAGTAATTAACATGCAAATTAGAAAATTGGACAAAAGAATACATAAATTTAGTTAATCAAATTAATAAGATAAACTAATTAAAAATAAAACTTTATAAAAAAAGATAATAATAAAATAAAATAATAAAAATAAATTAACAAATTATACCAGTACAAAAAATCTTATTTTACAATAAATAAATTATAAAATTTTAAAATCATCATTTAAATATATTCACTTTACAATAATAATATTTTTACCTATCTAATATTATTTTTAGAATGTTAACATTAAGAATTAAATAAATATTATTAAAGTTTATCGTATTTATATTAAATTTCCTAAGTCCTTCATGATACTAAAATAATTCAAACAAATATATATTAAATTTTGGTTTACATAAAAAGAAAACAACTAAAAATATTACTTATAAAATTTTTAAAAAAACATATATAGAATATTAATACAAATGAAATATATTATTAATTAATTAAATAAAAATAACTAATTTTTAGAATTTGATAATATTTTTATTAACGAATTAAAATGGAATATCTTTATAATAAAATAAAGAGTTACATTTTTTTTACATTGCCTTGCAGTATAAAAATCTTAAGAGAAGAGTAAAAAGTAAAAAAAGATGTTATTCCTTAGATTTAGATTTAGATTTGTGCGTGTGCTGATGTGACACCTCCAAATTGCAGAAGATATTGTACATTTGGAGAAGATATTGTACGTTGATTGGAGCTATGGTAGACATGGTATACACATAACAAATGGGCATAGAATTTAATTGGGAATTTGTCGGCTGCATAGCCGGCTCCGACAAGGAAGGTTACGTACACTGAAGATCTTTGATCTCATAAAACAGAAACGTGATGCAAGGCTCTGCATGTTTTAAAGAAATCAAAGTCGTCCTTACCAGTGATACGAACAGATTTTAATGCAAGGAAGGACTGTACCTAAATGTACTGCAAGCTTCTGTTGGATAAAAGAGAAACTTAGCTTTAGCTTATTCAATCAATTCCACAACAGTTTGTCATGGAATTGGTGATGTCTTTTGTTATTATGTTGAAGATGTTTATTATTTGGAATTGAATGATTTAACAGGGGAAATCAATGGTCCACATTTATCCAGAAGCATGTAAGACGATCAAAATTATCGCAGCTATCAAAGTGTTTTTTCATTTCGCTGTGTTGTCCACTATTCATAGCATTAATGCAATTGTATGTGTATATGTAGATGCATCATGTGTAGTAGATGTTGTGCGCTCCAATGTAGTGCATACACGGCTGTCATTTATATGTTCATCCTTTGATATTTGAAACAACAAAAATAAGGGTGTCGTTCTTTTACAACCAGCCTAGAATATGTGCATCCTTTGTTAAATTGATAGAGCAACTTTTTGCGGAAAGCCAAAACTTAAAGACATCTGCTCTACAATCAAATCACTTGTCGTAAAGAGTCAGATTTACCTACAAGTTGTAGACTTAGCAGTGGATGTTAAAAAGTTCTTCAGAATTGATTTACACCCAAAAAAAAATATCAAGCCGGCCAATAGAAAATAAAATTACATGCTAAAATTAGACATGGTCCACTGTGCTTGACATACAATGCACCCGACCATCCTGGTTAGATCACAACAGTTCCTGTGCAATAAATCTCATCCTATAGAAAGTTGTTCCATCAATTCTTAGAGTAGGAATTGAACAATTTCTTTGACAATTTATATAGTTTTACATTGACAAATATATTTTTGATATGCATTGTACTGAGCATCGTTTATCCCAGAAATTCGACAAGGAAGAAGCCAATCTAACAGATTATTCCAATATAATGGTAGGTACCAAAACCGAGGTCTTATCACCACAATGTTAACCACTCAAGAACGAAATGACCACAAACACAATTATCCATCCAGTACAGTGTTTGCAATATATTTATTATAACTTGTAGTACATATTTTATTAATATTTCAACTAAAATATTAGTTGTACTTTTTTTTTAATTAATTAACATAACAAATTTATTATTAAAAGATTTAAATTTATTATTTATTAATTTTTAGATTCTGATATATATTATTTTATATTTAGCTGATTTTATTTTCATTTTAATTTTAGATTTAATTTTGAATTTTGAATTATTCATGTTTTTTTATTATATTATAAAGAATAACTAAAAATTATTATAATTAATTTAATTTTAAATTATTTATTTCTTTATGTCCTCTCCCTGTTGTCCATTCCTAATGGACTTTCTATATATTTATCTCGTCCATCTCTATCTACCCCTCTTCCGTCTTTCCCTTTGTTCCTCTATTCTTCTCCCTATGTACCTCCCTTATTTTTTCTATTGCAAACATAACATGAACCTAGTGGTAATGAAGTGAGTAGCCTAATTATCTTCTTCACTCAAAGGTTTTGTTTAAGACATGTTTGGATCCTATTAAGTGCACACATAGTTGATTTAAAGCTATCATATATTACACAAATGTATACAAAAAATAGACCAAATTTCTTCTTAATTTATCTTCAACATATCTTTGGCATACCCATTTTACAACAATGTGTAATTTCTAGTTGTAAATTGAACTTATAATGTTTTTGATTAGGTAAAATAGGATTTGAATGGGCCCTGAAACCATATACAAGTAGTTTTTGAAGGGAACTGTAACCCAAATAGGAAGAATTAGCACAAATCTAAGATGAGACAGTTGGGAGAAGAAGATAGTCTTAACAAAGCCCCCCAACACAGGTTGCCAATGGAACTACCTGCAGCCCCAGAACCACAAAACAACAGCAGCCAAAAGGATGCTAAGTACTAAGAAACTAGCTGTGCGGAACCATTAGGTTGAAGCCCAAGCTTTACGCCAACAGAAGAAGACCAGGGTTATCAGGTACACCAAACCTATAAAATGGGTTTTGAAGTGGCTCCCATAACCAATCTGGGTTTTAACTTGGGACCCAAAACCAGCATGGTGGTGAAACCAATCCACCCTTGCAGATCCTAACATGAATAAAAACATCAGCTTAAAATTATTGAGCAGTTTTAACTTAAGCTGCACCTGAGCATAAGGGTTTTGAAAGGCTCCCCCAACCATGACCAGAAGAATGGGGAAATGAAAGTCTCCCCAAACCACCAAGCCACAATCTGCCAGGAGAGAGTAAGTACAAGTATAGAGCTCAGGCAGGAAGAGCTCCCTCCAACACAGGCCAAGCCCAGCAGCAAAACTCCTTCGCACCACTTTCGACCAGCATCGAGCCTCCTCTATAGGCTGAGCCTCCACCTCAAAAGGAGCTTCCAACTCTATAGGAAGCGGGAAATGAGAAAGAAACAAAAGCCACTGGGTCCAGGAATGAAACCCCACCTCAACAGGGGTCTACACCATAGAATGGAAAGGGAAGAATGAGCCTACGCTCTAGCACTGCTACCCTCTAACCCTGTGTAACAGAGAAGAGAAGCCTATCCAAACCAAAGCATCAAGGGGTAGAGCACACTACAAGAAGCAAAGCCACTGGGCAACAACCACTGAGAAAAAAGAGAGGGGAAAGACTAAAAATAAGCTAACCCCCTGCAACAAAAAAGGCTTTACCCCAACAACCATCCGGCCCAAGAGCACAAGCGGAGAGAAGGCACCCAAAAACATTCCACTGAGTGGAAGGAAAAGAGGAGGACAGGACAGATCCACCAAAAGAGCCAACAAGGAGCTACCAGATCTGTCCCCCCAAGAAAAAAAACCACGATGCCAACATAGCAAGCACAAGGCAAGGCAAACACAACCCAGACCTCACGACTCCCACTCCAACAAACCACACTCTGAGCAAGAGCCCAAGGGAGAGGGATGAAGCAGGAAAGAGACTGGGCATCGCAAACAAGAGTGGAGTAGGCCACCACACAGGCAACACCAGTCATCCTGGCACAAACAAGAGTAGACAGGCACACTAGGAAAGCATCAGGCAGAAGCGTGCCAGGCTCAAAAAAGACCCCATCCGCCAGATCAAGCAAAAGTGCAGGTGGGTCATCATCTTCATCGCCAAACTTGCTCGGCTCCTTCGAAGAACCAGAAACCCTAGCTCCTATGGCCCTTTTCCCACTCCCACTCTACTCCATCTTAAATTGAACATATAATGTTATTTTCCTTGTTTAAAGGAATATAACATTTTAATTTTTTAAAACTTGAATAATGGACTCCCTTGATTTAGTACTAGTGAATAAAAGGTATTTATTTCAATATCGAAGTTATCTTCTTCATATTAATATCAATAAGTCAAAACTATCTATTCCATTAAAATAATAATCAACTTTCCTCAACTTAGTATATTCAGTATTTTTATAAAGTTTTATTTATGATCAAAAACTTATGAACATGCCATTTGCATTAGTCTTATATTTTATTTTATTTTAGAAGTGTGTATTTATTCTTTGTTACTGTAGTAGTTTAATGGGATGTGGTCAAGAGTTGTTAAAAAAAAGTATTTTATAAGGATAATATTTGATTTTAAGTTATGGAGTTAGTGTTTTTGTGGTTTTATAACAATAAAAATTGTTTATTAAAATAACTATTTTTTCTTAATAACAATTAATGTTAGAAAATATAGTCAATTAACATTTAAAAAAATCTCTTAAGATATTGGAATAAAAACAACATTAGTCAATCTTATTATTTAGGATAAAATTCTAATTTACATCCCATGAGAGTTCCCAATCCATAAAAATACATCTTGAAGTCCTAGCTATGAACCTTTGGCCATTCTTTAAAAAAACTTTTAATTTCCAAATATGTAAGGTGCATATTTATTCCAAAGAGCTTAGGATTATGTACATCATCCCATATAAACTATTTTTCATATGAAACTTGTGATGCATGTATATAAAACTCTATATAGGATTATCATTTTAAATTGGTATTTTTGGTCTTCTTTAATTTCATTATTTATTGACTAAATTTAAATTATAGAAATAAACTTATAGGAAATACACCTTTGGCAATAAATAATTTAATGCTTTCCTTCTTAGAACGAATCAATTTCCCCTACTCTAAGTACTTCACTCTCTTAATATATACCTTACTAAATTATTAAGCATCAAAATATAGAATAATGGAGAGCATTTCTTGAATTTAATAAAAAATGTTTGTACACTTTGGTCATACAAACTCTTTTTCAATCCCTAATTATTTCAATCCTTAATGAGGGATAAGCTCAAAAAACTATCATAAGTAACTTTGAGGGTAATCTAGAAAATTTAGAAGAAATATCTACGTAGAGCCTAAAGATAGAAGAAAGGAACAACCATTGTTATTAATTCATTCAAGTAAATCAAATTGTATTAATGTACTTTGTACTTGGGAGCAATAACATATTAGATAAATAGTTTCTCATTAGATGGATGTATTTTGCCCAATAATACATAACATAACAAGAAGAAGACAAATAATTGGAGAAGATTTTTATAACTAATGAATATGGGAGTTATAGAAACAACCTCAAACAAAAGACCAAAATAAATTTGTATTGGTACTAGAAAGAGTTGTATCAATTATAAATAGAATGGGATTTTTCTCATGATATGAGGTCATGTAAACATATATAGAGTGGTAGAGGATGTTTAGGTAGAAAAGGACACGGATAACATATATTCACAATAAAAACATATAGTATATGTTTTAGAAGGACCTTGATTTTTTTTCTTATGTTTTCAAGGTCATTTCTATTATTTCTTTGTTCAAAAGTATCTTGAAACATAGTCTATTATGGTTTTTCAATTTAGTAGGTTATTTTCCATTTTTGGAGGAATATAACATTTTGATTTTCTAAAACTTGAATAACTGACTCCATTGAATTAGTGGTAATGAATAAAAAGTATTTATTTCAATATCAAAATTATCTTGGTTAAAATAATAATCAACTTTTTTCAACTTCATATCTTCAATATTTTTTTTAGGTTTTATTTATGACAATAAACTTATTAACATGCCACTTATATTTGTCTTATAATTTAAAAAGTTATTTTCAGAAGTGTGTATTCATTCTTTGTTAAGGTAGTAGTTTAATCGAGTGTGGTCAATAGTTGTTAAAAAAATTAAGTATTTTCTAAAGAGATTTTTTGTATTTGTATTAATAGGTAATATTTGATTTTAAATTCATAAATTTTATGGATTTGTTGTTCTTGTGATTTTATAACAATACATATAGTTTAAAAAATTATCTGATTTTTCTTACTAATAATTAATATTAAAAATTTAGTCACCTAATATGTAAATAAATATCTTAAGATATTGGAAGGAAAAAAAACATTAATCACTCTTTTTCTAGATAAAATTCTAATCTACTTTGTAGAAAATTTTCCTCACCCCATGAGAGTTCTCAATCCATAAAAATGCATCTTGAATTCCTACCTATGAGACTTTGGACATTCTTTAAAAAAGTTGTAAACTTTCAAATATGGAAGGTTCATATTTATTCTAAAGAGTTCAGGATTATGCACACCATCCCATATATACACTATTTTTCATATGAAATTTGTGCCACTTTACGAAATTTTTGGGATTATCATTTTAAATTGATTTTTTTTCTCTACTTTGATTTGTTTATTTACTAACTAAATTTTATATTATAGAAAGAAACTTATAGGAGATAAACCTTTGACAATAAATAATTTCATGGTTTCCTTCTGAGAATGAATCAATTTCCCCTAGTCTAAGTACTTCACTCTTCTAATCTATACCTTACTAATTTATTAAGCATCAAAATATAGAATGACAGAGATCATTGCTTGAATTTAATGAAAATTATTTTTGCAAATTGGTCATACAACCTCTTTTTCAATCCTTAAAAGGGATAGGTTCAAAATATTACCATAAGAAACTTTGAGGGTAACCTAGAAAATCTAGAAGAAAGATCTATCTAGAGCCTAAACATAAAAGACAAGATAAATCACTTTTATTAATCCATTGAAGTAAAATAAATTGTGTAAATGTACTTTGTACTAGGGAGCAATAACATACTAGATATATAGTTCCTCATTCGATAGATGTATTTTACAAATAATACATACACCACATAATTGAAACTTGGATTCGATCACTTTGATGGTGTTGCTAGGATTCAAATGAGACGTTAAAATTTATATTTATTAAGTGATGCTAAGAAAATGTATACCAAATTGTCTAAGTGAAATATATGAATATAGTATAGAACCACATTAATATGTTTTTGAATAAAAATTATTTGTAGTTATTTTTTTTTAAAAAAGGTCATATAGTTAAATATATATTTCATAAGAAATATGTGTGTAGTACACATGCCCCTCAACATTATTAATGATTTTATTCCTTAGAAGTAGGAAATATAGATAGGATGCAGTTATGTTTTTTTCATTGATATCTATCAATAAAACAAAGATTTAAAATATTTGTGGTGTTACCAAGTATAGTGGTTGAACTTAAATTATGCTACCATCAAATTGAAAACAAAACAAAAAATATATGAGTTCCAAATAATAAGTACCAAAATAAACATGCAAATAAATGTCCTCATGTCAAATCAACAATGGTAGAGGTGAAATAATTTGATGTCACAACTAAGTATATAACATAAGGAGAAGAGGGTTGCTGATATCAAAAAGAATATGCAGGAACTAAAGCATCACTGCATGATGACTAATAAATTTTCACTGAAGGTCATGCATGCTTTGGCTATGACACTCTGTACTATGCAAGAAAAGCTAGTGGGCAATAGTCTGGAGGCAAACGAGGACAATAAGGATTTGTTCATGTTCTTGTAGGAGGAATGGGCTAGGATCCTGATGTCTAAACATTTGGGTAGGAAGAACTAGCTGTTGGTGGTCATGAGTTAGTTATTTTTGACTGGGTATGGCCCTCGGTTCTCCTATTTTGTGTTTGGGTTTAATGTTATTCTGTCTAGCTCTTGGCTCAGCCCTGCGTAGATTATAATTATTATTTTAACTGCTACTCTTCATTTTGGATACTCTGGTTTAAACATTTTGATTAGTACTGTGATTTATGTTTTTGATAGAGGCATATTAGACTTGGTGATTCTGCTATTAAACTATTCGTATTTGCTTCTACTAGTGCCATTAATGTTCTATTAACGTGCCTCTAGTCTCTTTGTTCCACAGGCCAGCACCCTCTTGTTACTTTTTCTATCAAAAACATAAGGAGAAGAGGACAAATATTTGAAGAAGGTTTTTATAACTAATGAATATGGGAATTATAGAAACAACCTCAAACAAAAGACTAAAATAATTTTTTATTGGTACTAGAAAGAGTTGTATCGATTATAAAGAGAATGTGATTTTTATGACAAGACAAGGTCATGTAAACATCTATAGAGTGGCAGAGGATGTTTAGGTAGAAAAGGACGTGGGTAACATATACTCACAATAAAATAATGTATTATACGTTCTAGAGGGACCTTGATTTTGTATCTTATGTTCTCAACATCATTTCTATTATTTCTTTGTTTAAAAGTATCTTGAAACATGGTCTATTACAATATTTCAATTTAGTAGGTGGAGGAATATCATCACTAGTATAACATTATTACTTTTAATAGTTAAATAGATGTTTTATTGATGAAGTTATTGTTAAATTTAAGAGTACATTAGATCTACCTAAATTAAGCTTTTAGAAATATCTATATATCATCAAATTGTTAATAGATATATAGATAAATAGTTCTAATAGAAAAATATAGAGAAAAAATGATCTCTACATGTATTTATTTTTTTAAATTTTTTTCTAATTTATTTTTTTTTATCAGTAAAAGGCCGAAGCCCTAAACATTTTTTATTAATATAAATAGTTATATTACAATGTGACCCCACTCACTGCAGGTGTTGGTAGGAAAGAGCAGGGATGAGAAAACCTTCAGCCTTGCCCGAGACCATAGGTCCTGACCTTATACAAAAATTTACATGGGCATACCCATGACTCGACAATTGTCGAGATTTGTTAAAATACAAATTTTTTGTAGGCATACCCATGGCTCGATACCTACCGAGATTTGTACATATTTTACGTAGGCATACCCACGTCCCGAAAAAACTCTAGATTACTTTTTTTAAAATCATGAATTATACATAGAAAGGTGATTAGACAAGGATTACATCATTTTTACAATTGAAGTAGAGTTTCTGATCATCCTAATATGTCAAGTATATGTGTTGAACATCCGAATGATAGTCCTTCCTGAAAAAAACAAGACAAAATTCCTTCGAGACCAAGGTTAACCTGCATCAAGATAAAAATTCTACATCTCGACTACATAACCTATCTAAGAATATTTGATATTGACTATGAAGCCTGTAGTTAAACACTTTTATTATTGACAATATAATACTTGAAACAAATACTCTTGTGATTAAAAATCCTTACCACTAAAGATTAACAATTGCTGCCACGAGAGTCTTAACATTTTAGGCATATTTACAATAGAACTAAATATACTCCTCAGTACTATACTAGTGCTCTGACTAATTTCAAGTCATACCTGGCTAACTATCGGAAAGAAGATAATAGCAGAGTTTCATTATGGGCCTCTAATATTTACATCATTCAGAAAAAGCTACAATGATTTCCAATCTCCTCAAATTGTAAGGCAAAAAATAATTAGTTTGAACATATGGTTATATATATATGTAGATTATATATATATAACCATGTGCTCATACCCTTACCGGATCTATGAGATCTTCAGAGGCTTATCCAATATATAAATATATATTTGCAAAGCTCTATATATTAATATATGTATACTGTCATCAGTATACCTATATTTATGACTCTTATATATAAAAGTAATAGGAAAGAGAAGAATGTCCAGTACCTTAAGCCAAACATACTCTGAAGCCCTGTTAGTTATTATATATAAGCCATTTTGAAATACTCATAGGAGGAAGCTAGAATTTATATATATATATATATATATATATATATATATATATATATATATATATATATATATATATATATATATATATATATATATATATATATATATATATATATATATATATATATATATATATATATATATATATATACGGGTGTTTGTATATATATATATATATATATATATATATATATATATATATATATATATATATATATATATATATATATACAAACACCCGTATATATATATATATATATATATATATATATATATATATATATATATATATATATATATATATATATATATATATATATATATATATATATATATATATATATATATATATATATATATATATATATATATATATATATATACCATAAAAACATATGTCCCTATTCTTGATACTACATTCTCAATTAAGGAAATGATTCAATTGCAAGTTGCCCATTAAATTAAGTAATAACTTTATTTGTTGCTCAATACATCCCCAGTTCTTATCATACATGTATCCTATGCTGAATGTTCCAACTTAATTTTAAATTTCCTAGCTGAATTATTTCCTCTTTTAGATTGTTTTCTGGAGGTGATCAAATGTATATAAATATAGATATACTGTTATCAACATATCTATATTTATATATATTAAACTATAAAAGGTAACAGGATTGAAGACTTCCTGATTTTGATCTTGCAAATCGTTAGTATATATATCTATATATACTATTACTAGTATATATATATCTATATACCTAATATATACTCTGACTTTAGGATCCTTTAACTTAATATAGGAATACCAATTGTGACTAGGTTCCATACTGTATTCTCAAATGCATGCAATTTTACTAACTGTGCCTCATCTTCTGCAACACGAAATGCTTCCCTGAGTAAAAACAATGCTTAGAAGACCTTGCTAGCTTAAAGTAAGATAAGATGGTATATACATACATTTATATATACATATATATAATGTGCATATATAAGCATATGTACATACCATTATCTTGTCTAAGGACATCATTAATATAGCACTTAGAAAGGTTTGTTAAGAAGAATATGAATAGATTTATATACCTATACATATATTCATATACTCTTACCCATGTCTAGCTGTGTAGCAAAACAGTAAAAGTATCCATTGACCCCCTTCCCAGGGGCATCACCTCAGGGATTTTATTAACTCCTTACAATGACATAATTAACATGACTTAGTCCATATAATGATAACAAATTAGCTATGAATACCTTCATGTCAAAGGGAATCCGATCATGATTATCATTTCCAAGTATTTTCTCTAAGAGTGTACAATAATGTCAACCATGTATTATGGAGACGCCCTTTAATCTGCTGTTGTGAAAGTACTGTTGCCCAAAATTTCCCTATCATTCCCTTTTTGGCTGCATCCTATTTGTTCCAAGAAATGCTCAAGTGTCAAAACCCTCTGTGTTTTCTGCATTTTGGCCCGAAAACCTAGTGTGTTTTCGACCTTCTCTCTGAAGGCTCAAGATGTTTTTGACTTTTGGTCCAAAAATTCTCTGTGTTTTCAACCTCTAGTTTGAAAATCCTCTGTGTTTTCGACCTTCAAGTGCACAACTCCGACCAGGCGGGTCCCAGTTCCTCATAGCCATGCAAGTGCAGTGGAGATCTGATGGCTGTCGCTTAATCTCATGGAATCTTTCGAGCCCATGAGATCATGTGATAATGATCGGATTAGAATCTCAATGGGTCTGCATTTTTTGAGTGAGGTGGCATATTTCCTAAGTGCGCTATCGTGACTAGGTGGGTCCCAATTTCTAACATCACCGTAGGGCCAGTCAGCAGTCAAGCAAACAACAAGCCGCCAGTGGTCAGTGGTTAACATCTTACGGTTGGTCACATGATCACATGGGCTCTTCTGAGCCCATGCGACCATGCAGCAAACTGTCAGCGGTCACAGTTAAGGTAGTTCACAACAGTTTATGTGGTGCGGTTTCATGCTTGTCGCATGATTGCATGTGGCTTCCTAAGTGCATGCGACCATGTGACAAGCCTCTAGCGGTCAGCAGGGACTTTGACTTCGGTGGTGGGTCCATGGATGGTGATGTATCCATTTGGACTGAGGTGGAAAAGGTTCTAGCGGGCCCAGGTGTCTATGTGGCAGTAGGGTGAGATCTCAAAGGCTTGTAGCATGATCGCATGAAGCCTTTCGAGCTCATGCGATCATGCAACCATTTACTTTTTCAAATGTAGTACGACCTATTTTTCATGACTTTTGGGTAGGGTATTGTAAGGTTATGGTCTACACAGTAAACCATCTTTTCCAGCCCTTCTAAGTGCTCCTTAGCAAAAACTTCTTTAGCTACCTTAATAATATCTTCTTTGCTTTTCCCAGCAAAGACAGATGGGGCAATGAATTGCCCTATCACTTCTCCATTTGTTCTATAGGAATAAAGATTGTTGAAGAATTGATCTCCAATGGACTTTTCCACCACCCTTCTGGTGGAATCCGGCATAGGATTAAGAATTTGATTCCACCTTTCTGGATAAATGCAACCTCTGAAAGCCATTGCTCGGTCACTCTTAATGTAGTAGGTGCTCAGTCTAGTGTCCATGTTTCCTCTATGAAACTATAAAAAATAAAAAATTTTATAAACAGTCGTTGTTCGGTTATTCTGGACTTTTCCAAAAGACTCCTTCCCTTGTTCAAGATTCTTCTAGACTTCACTCAAATAAGTGGGGTGGTATTTCTCTTTGCATAATACCCTTTTCCTTTGTTACTTTCGGTCCAAAAATTCTCTGTGTTTTCAACCTCCAGTTTGAAAACCCTTTGTGTTTTCGACCTTCAAGTGCGCAACTCTAACCAGGCAGGTCCTAGTTCCTCATAGCCATGCAAGTGCAGTGGAGATCTGACAGCTGTCGCATAATCTCATGGAATCTTTTGAGCCCATGAGATCATGCAACAACGGTCAGATTAGAATCTTAGTGGGTCCACATTTTTTGAGTGAGGTGGCATATTTCCCAAGCGCGCTATCGCGACCAGGTGGGTCCCAGTTTCTAACATCACCACGGGGCCAGTCAATAGTCAAACAAACAACAAGCTGCCAATGGTCAATGGTTAACATCTTACGGTTGGTCGCATGATCGCATGGGCTATTCCCAGCCCATGCGACCATGTGACAAACCGTCAGCGGTCACAGTTAAGGCAGTTCACAATGGTTTCAGTGGTGCGGTTTCATGCTTTTCGCATGATCGCATGTGGCTTCCCAAGCACATGCGACCATGTGACAAGCCTCTAGCAGTCAGCAGGGACTATGACTTCGGCGGTGGGTCCATGGATGATGATGTATCCATTTGGACTGAGGTAAATGCATAGGATTCAGCATTTTATTCCACCTTTCTGGATAAATGCAACCTTTGAAAGCCATTGCTTGGTCACTCTTAATGTAGTAGGTGGGTAAAAGTACAAAGCTGTGTCACACTTTTATAAAGGAAAAGGTCAACAACACACAAAATTTTTAACTTTAATGACATAAAAATGGCATTTATGTTTAAAATTTGCAGATGATGTAAACTAATGAAATGTGTAAAAGTGGATGAAGTTTATGCCTATAATTTTTTAAAATTTTTTTAACAAGAATTCACATAGTTTTTAAATTTTTTAAGTCCATTTTTTACTTGCTGAAAAATGCTGAAAAATGAGGGTCTTGTTCACACCAAAAAATTATATGTAAATAATCTTTTTTTCCTTTGATTTCAAAATATGTCATAGATAAAAGGTATAGCTAGTGCAAAAAAGAAGAAAAATTAGTTTTCAATTTATATTTTCTCTGTTATAACTACTCAAAGTCGAACATACCTGAAATCGACAGTTTTCATCTCGCGTCAAATTTCCCCTGTCAAATCTACACCATTCAGAAAATAAATTACACACTCTTGAAGATAACTCTCTCCTCTAGTGTTAAATATAAATTTTCAATTTTTTTGATAAGCTTTACTATTTTTTTCTATTTTTGAAGCATCTTGTTCTCGAATGTTAAAATACTTACTTGCAGTATTTTGAAATTATAATATATTAGATCTACTTAAAATACTATAAAAATTATATGATGATAATCTTGACTCTGTGCTCTAAAAAAGGGTATTTTTATATTTGTAAAAAAATATCATTAAAAATAGTAAGAGTTATTGAAACATCGCTTTTTTGAAATAATTTTATTTCTTTAGTAATTGTTATAAAACATGCATTTAATAGATATTTCCAATTGGAAAAGGTGAAGAACTTATCTAACTTAGCTAGAATAAATCTAGCTAGACCATATGTTTGGCAAAAAATAATTTTAGTTAAAAATACTCAAATTCAGCTATGTTGATAAGTTGTCCTGAAACATGACACAACTTTGTGCTTTTACCCAGGTGTTGAGTCTAGTGTCCATGTTTCCTCTATGAAACTATAAACAATAAAACTTTTTATAAACAGTCGTTGTTCGGTTATTCTGGACTTTTCTAGAAGACTCCTTCCCTTGTTCGAGATCCTTCCAGACTTCACTCAAATAAGTGGGGTGGTATTTCTCTTTGCATAATACCCTTTTCCTTTGTTACCTGGAGCCTAGAGGCTACAAGCTAACATTTCGCATTCCCTGAATAACTTGATGGCGTTCACACCCATGAACTATCATCAGTATTTATGAATCCAAAACTTACTCTTGAAACAATATCTTCTTGCCTAGACACTATTTATCTAGTTGGAAATTGCCTATTAGTGAGTGTTAATGAAATGATCTCTAATCAATGACCGTACAAAGGTATAGGAGCATCTGCTATACAACATGAAGCTATATCTTCTTATATCAAACTGAAACATAAAACATCTCCTACATGGAGAGTCTCAAACTTTGATATTATGCTTACACACATACATGCTTATCTATCATTATTATCATTGGCAGAATCCCACTAATGATGATAATGATAACTTCCCCAAGAAAACATACAAGTAATGCACTAAGCTTCTAGCTTCGGCTATTATTCAATAAGTAATCACTAGTTGAAATGATAACAAGGAGAAAAAGGATTAATTTCTGATTCCCTGTCGGTTCATGATGAGCTCACGAGTATAAGAGATGATGATCCAAATTTATGCCTTGCTGGTAGTTTTTCACCATGGAACGGGAAAATTGAGTGCATTTAATTATGATTATATTTGCAAGTGCTCTGCTATTTATTATGCTACTTGTAAAAAAAGCTCTGCAAACACTCAATACCTGATGCACACCTCTGAATAAAAAGATGTACTATGTACAAAATATAAACCAAGTTTGTAGGTACCTACATCCCTTAATCTAATACCCCGGCCCATCCCTATCCTCCTTTCTTAGCTGAGTTTTATAGGTAATAATTTTTAGTTGCTTGGGGCTCTTCAAGCAAGGCCGCTAATACTAGTATCTACCTATAGCCAAATTTAATGTCTTTGGGCTAAATGACCTCCTATAATTTGTACTAATCCCCCTATAACTACTAAAAACCTATTGTTTAGTAGAAATTCATATTAATTGGAATGTTACTGCATCTGTGTTAAAACCAAAAAAGTTTGTTAGAATATAAGCCTATGTAGATTATTAGATATACCGATCCATAATTGTAACTTCGTTGGCTCCTAGATTGGCTAGCTTATCTGCCTCTGTATTACCCTCTCTATATGTGTGTCTTATTTCATACTTCGGGATCCCCTCGATAACTTGGTTAATCTCTTCTATTTTCGAGTTAAGGGACCAATTGGGATTTTTCTTGTTTTGAATGGCATTGATGATAATTTGTGAATCTCCTTCGATAACTACTTTGGATAAGTTGATCCTCCTACACAATTTTAAACCTTCTAACGCCGCTATGCATTCCGCCATGTTATAGGACTGGAGAACTTAGCGATGGCTTCTAACTTCCAATTGCAAATAATCCCCCCAATACTTGCTACCTCAGGGTTACCTCTAGAAGCTCCGTCAAAGTTAAGTTTATACCATCCCTCTCTCGGAGGGATCCATTTGCAAGAAACTCAGTTAGCCTTCACTTTGGGTCCCCCTTTGCCATATAGGGGAGGAATATCTAATTTTTGCCATTTTTCTCTGATTTTTTTATCCCAATTCTTGAATGCCTCTTCATAGCTTAGCTTGTTTATGAGATTACTATTGATATTTTCTACTATTGATGCTTCTATTTTATTTGTGATTGAACACCATGGTAATTTTTGACCTGTGAAAATCCTCCTATTTCTTTCTTTCCATAATTCCTAGGCAACTATTGCTAAGGAGATGGTCCATATATCCTTATATAGATTATCTTTATAAAGTGATGGCCATGCTTTAAGGTTACTTAATAGATCAACATGGAGAGCAGACTTCTAGTTTAAACATTGATGAAGCCAATTCCAGCAGTTTTGGACATATGGGTAGTTGAGGAGGATGTGATTAACATCCTCGGATTGACTCTCACACATGGGGCATCTGGACAGCCCTTCAAAACCCAATTTCTTAAATCTATCTACTGTCAAAATTTTATTTTGCAAGGCAGCCCATAGAAACATACCCGCTTTTGGGAGGCCAGATTTATTCCAGCAAAGGTTTAGAGGGATATCTATATCATCCATCTTCTGTTCTCAGATAATGGTATTGTAGCCCTCCTTTACAGAATAGTTACCATTCTTTGATCCTACCCAAATCAGTCTGTCTAATCTATTTTTAAGTACAACTTCTCTCTTTTCCATTATTGATGTAAATTTCTACTTCTCCTGCCATAAAGAGTCAATTTCTTCTAAATTGCTCCATTTATTACTCTCTTTCCTACATATATAATCCTTGAGAAAGATGCCTTTGACTCTTTTACATTCTTCCATAAACTCCATGGAAAAACCCAACTTGCTAAGGGGAGTGAGACCTGCCCATGAATCCTCCCAAAAAAGAACTTGATCCCCTACACCTACATCCCATGCTAAATAGTTATTAATAATTCCTCTGCATTCTTTGATGAAATTTCATATCCTGGATCCTTTGACATGTGTGGAGGACCTAAAGATGTTGATGGGATCCACATCGAGAATGTATTTCTGTAATAATATCGACACCCATTTACATCTAGGTTCCTTATACATTCTCCATATAAGTTTAGCTCCCAGGGCTTGGTTTTGCCATAGAAGGTTTTTAATGCCAAGGCATCCCTTAGAAATAGGTTTACATAAGGTATCCCATTTTATTAGGGAAAGTTTTTTGTCTTCTAATGGGCCTTGCCAATAAAATTCTCTAAACATTTTATCTAGGTTCTTTTTATTATTTATTGGTAAAGGGAGAATTGACATCTGGTACGTGGGTATGGCCGAAAGGACCGACTTGATCATAGTTGTCCTACCTGCCTTTGTTAGCCATCTTCCTTTCCATGAGCTCTTCTTATTTTGGACTTTGGTAATCACTTGTTGCCAGAGTTTGGAAGATAGGAGACCTTTATCTAGGTCAATGCCCAAATACTTACATGGAAGCTTGCCAATTTTATAACCCATCAACTTACAAATCTCTCTTTCTACTCTCGGTGAGGTATTAATGAAGAAAATTTCTGATTTAGTGGGGTTAACCCACTGCCCTGAGGCTTTCATGTAAATAGTTAGGATATCTTTAAATGCTTCAGCTTCTTGACAGTTGGCTTGACCAGGTAGAATCGTATCATCTGCAAACTATTCATGTGTGATATTTGGAATGTTTTTAGCGACTTGTAGACCTGAGATCTTTCCTTCCAAATGTCTCTTTGTTATAGATCTTCCCAAAGCTTTTGCCATGATTACATATAGAAAGGGGGACATTAGGTCCCCTTGCCTAATGCCTCTCGAGATACTAAAGAAGCCTTATGGAATGCCATTAATTAGAACCGATATCTTAGGGGTTGAAATACAATTAAAAATAAGATTGACCCATTTCTTAGAGAAACTGAAAGCTTCCATGCATTTGCAAAGGAATCTCCATTCTACTTTGTCATATTCTTTTTGAATGTCTATTTTCATAAACATACTTGGTACCTTTGTCATTTGAGCAGTATGGACTAATTCTTGTGCTATAATTATTCCATCCAGGATCGATCTATTTGCTACAAAACCTGTCTGTTCTTCAGAAATTATATTGGGCAACAGTGTTTTAAGTCTATTTGCTAAGCATTTAGAGAGGATCTTGTATATTGTGTTACAGAGGGATATTGGCCTGAAATCCCCAAGATCCACACTTCAATTTTTCTTTGGGATTAAAGAAAAAAAGGTGTTATTGATTTCACTTCGCAGGGACCCCGCATTCCTGGTAGCTTCCACTGCTTGCCATACCTCTTCCCCAATAAAATTCCAACACTTCTGGAAAAAACCTACTTGAAAACCATCCAGACCCGACGCTTTATTCAGGTGAAGTTGGAATACTGCCACTCTAACTTCTTCGAGGGATAACTTATTATTTAACATTTTATTATCGAGCTCCATAATCAGTTTAGGAATGGCTTTAAGTATTTCATTTTGTGCTGAAATGTCAGATGCTTCTGCACCATTGAGAAGGGTATGATAGAATTTTGTAATCACACTCGATATCTGCTTAGGGTCCTCATTTATAAGCCCATCACTGGACTTAATTTTAGCTATTCTGTTGATGCTTCTATTACACTTAGTGGTGTTATGAAATTTTTTTGTATTGCTATCTCCTTCTTTTAACCAAGACTCCCTAGATTTTTGTCTCCAAAAAAATTCTTCTTTAAGAAGAATATCATTGTACTTAGCCATTAATTCCTTTTCTCTATGATAGCTTAGTTCGTCCATACCTTGTTCTATAACTAAATTGTTGAGGTCAGCTATTTCTTGCTCCAACTGATCCTTTTCTTTGAAGATATTATTAAAATTGTTCTTATTGCATTCTAATGCTTTATGTTTAATAATTTTTAATTTTGCTGTTAAACAATACATTTTAGATCCTTTTATTGAAATTTTTTTCCACCATTCCTCCAAGAGATTTATAAACTTTGGGTTTTGGAACCACATAAACTCAAATTTGAAAGGACTTCTAGCTAGTTTGGAATCCTCTATAATAGTGAGCCTAACCGAAAAATGATCCGATCCTGCCTCTGGTAGAATCTCCGCACTATACAATAAGTTACAGATTCCATCATTCATCTTAATGAAGAATCTATCTAATTTTTCTGCTATATGGCTAAAACCTGCTCTTCTATTGTTCCAAGTGTAAATGCCATTGTTTGTGTTTATGCTAATTAGATTATTGTCCGATGCCCATTTACTGAAATCCTTATGAGCTTGTGATATATATTGAGAACCCCCATATTTATCTTATGTATCTAAAATAGCATTAAAATCCCCTCCAATAAAGAAGAGGGATTCTGAATTTACAGATAAAAAGAGGTGGATTTCCTGCCAGATTCTCCTCTTATCCTCATTAGGTATGGGGCCATATACGTTAATTAAGTTGAATTTTAAATTAGACTTTAGACTTTTAATTTCTAGAGCCAACCAGTTACTATTATGGGATAAAGGTGTGGCTACTAACTTCCTAGGATCCCATAATACTGCTAACCCTCCGGAAGTACCTATTGAGGCCACGTACTCTGCTTTCCATATGCCTAATTTTTTGCTGAACTTGGAGCTTTCAACTTTATTAAGTTTAGTTTCCTGTAATAAAATAATTTCAGAGTCAAAATCTTTAAGGTATCTTTTAATTAATCTCTTCTTATTAGGGGCATTTAGTCCCCTAATATTCCATGTAGTTACTTTCATTGTTCATGGGGAAGGCACTTCCCCTTCCCTATGTTCAGAATATCGGCTAATTTCTTTTGATTACCTGAATTTCCATCTATGGTTCTGAGTTCAATAGCTGATTTTCTCCCTCTTTTCTTTTTGATTCTATTAATATTTGGTGTACTAAGGCATCCTCTATTCATTGCTATTCCCAAATGTCTATTTTCATTAGTTATGCCAAAGAGGCCTTCTATGGAATCTTTAACCATTGACATGTTTCCCGCTATACTGATGATCTTGTCCTGCTGCCCTGCACTCACTTGTTCTAGTTCCATTTGTATATTGATCTCATTGTTATCTATAATCTCTTTACCATAGATCTTAATTACCTCATCTAGATTCTTTGGTATTATCACATTAAGGGATTCTATTTCTATCGGGATTGCTATTTCTGGTTCCTTCCCCTTGTGTAGCGATTCGGTATCATTTATATTGCAACAGGGAACCTCTTTATTGGTTCCCTCATTTCTTGAGCCTTCATTTTGAATAGAAATAGGGTCCTTTTTTGGACTTTGTCTATCTTCACCTTTATCCTTTGTGTTTATGTCATAGTCTCCTAGGAGCCTATCACCACTTTGATCAGGGGTTTTTAATAGTTGTATTGTTTCATTATTCTCCTTCTCTGCCTGAACTATAGTTGCATTGCTGATATATCTAATTAATGTTTCTCTCTGGTAATTTAGTTCCTCTAGATCAAAAATTTCATCCATGAACATTTTCATAAGATCCTCTACAAGAGATTCTCCTAGGCACTTTATAATTTGGTCTACTTCCTCATTACATTTTTCTTTGGGATCCCTATCTGTTGTTGTGGATGAGCCCTCTGGGTTCACTGATTGATCTGCTAATAAATTTGTATCATCTTTGATAGTCTTGCTTTCTATCTCTATTTGTTCTATTTCCAAAAATAGAATACCCTCCACATTTGGGTTGGGCATACTGTTATCAGCTAAGTTCCCCATTTCCAAATTAAGAACTGGATTTCTATTATCCTCCTTCTGCATTGCTTTATGAAGAGAGGGGGAAACTATTACCTTTTCCTCTCCTTCTAAGGGGTAAATTCCTGTATCCTTAATCTCCTGTGGAAGGTTGTTTATCAATTTGCCCTGATCTTCCCCTAAAGTTCTAGGCTCAAATTGAGATATAGGTCTATTTGCATTATATTCTTTAGGTCCCTTTATATTGAAACCTCCCTTGCCCTTACAGAAGTGGATTTCATAATCATTGCTAAATCGATTTAATGGATTAGTGCTTGCTTGTTCTATATTGGTGGCTTTGTTAATTTCCATATAATCTTCTAAGATAATTGGGTTAACAATAATAGAGTTAGAATTGAAACTTAAGTGTATAGGAGAGATATATTTTTGGTGGTAATCCAATTCTACAATGATTATCTGATCTACATGCATGTTTGTTGTTTCAACCATTCTAATAAATCTACTGATCTTATTTCCTATATTGCAGAAAATATCCTGACTAGACAATTCCAATGGTACATTCTTAATGGTTACAACTTTTTCAACTTTAAAATTCTTTAGATACATGGGATTGAATAGACGGATCCAATCAAACAAAGAAAAAGGGGTACTTCTAAATTTAAGACACTTTTTTCTTTTAATGCTATTTTTAATATCTATATTCTTGAAATCAATATACATGAAAATTTCCATGAGTCGGGAAATACTTACCTCTCTGGGAAGTAGTGATGTCAGCTCTGTAACTAAGACATTGATAGGAACCCCTGTACCTTTCCATATGCAGATTAAGCATGTGTCTGCAAGGTATTTCTACTTTTGGACAACAACATCACTATCTAGGATGAGATTATCATAGTGCATACCAGCCTTTGAGATGCCTTTATTCAGATCCTTACCGTGCCTATGGGGAGGTGTATATGTGAGATTCTGGTGATCATTATTTTGTAGAACAGAGTATTGCCCGTGCTACTTACAATCAGACAAAGTGGGCCTTGCTAATCTTTTGCGATGTGGAGGGCTATAGATTTTGGTAGTTGCAATGTTCCTCCAATCCCCCACAAAGAAGGAAGGATTTTTGGCTATAATAGGGTAGGGTTTCCTTTGCTTAGGCTATGCTATCACATCTTTCTTACTCTGATGTACTGGCGCCCTATGCATTTGAACCCTAATTTCCTTACCTATCATAACTCCCTTCCTTTTATGCAGGGGCAAGTAAATGCCAGGTAAGTTTTCCTTCTTACTTAGTAAATCAAACGCATTCCTTAATGGTAAACTATTATCAATGTGAGCCGAAGTAGAAACCCTAACCTTATTCTTCCTTTTAACCGAATGCCATGCCCAATTTTGATCTATGAAGCACCCTGAGGTTGCCTGTGCTGTAACTTTTCCTTCCCCTGAACCTAACTGGGGTATATTGGCATTATGATCTAAATTAATTCCAGATTCATGAATACTAGCATACCCACTGCTAAGCTTGGCCCTTAACGCATACTTGGTTTTTGCAAACATATCAAGCTGCCTATCCAGAGATTGAACTATAAAAATGTTAAATGTAGGTTCATTGTTCTGCCCTAATTTCTTAAAGCTAGTCAAAGCCTCTGCTAAGGAACTGAAGTTCTTTTCTTCAATCCCTCTTTCTTTTAGAGAAGATTCGGCCATGCTTTTCTCCTTCTACTTAGCAATGAAACCCTTTAAGTGTTCATAATCTGATCGATATGATCTTTGGTTTGGTTCCCTACATTCCAACATTTTGTGCCCATATAACAAGCAATTGAAACAATAACCAGTAAAAACCTTGGCATCTCTATGTTCTGAGCTAGTGTTCGGATGAAAGCCAGCCTCGGGGGAAGAAGATGGAAGCAAGATGCCCTGCTTTCTTGCCTCCTCTTTCTGATGGAAAAGGAGCCCTTTTCTAATCTATCGCTGCTGCAGAAAAGACTTTCGCTGAATTCATAGTTTCTTCGTATCTCACAATTCAAATTTTAAAATTAAATTGGAACTGGTATGGATTTTGCGTATGAAGTACTTCATTATTAAAACTATTTATATGTTTTATTATCAGTTTTTAATAAGTATATTAAAATTTTATCAATTTATCATCAAAGCTCATGAAGTGATTCATTCCTATCATGTGGCCCAAAATCTTGGTTTTAATATGAAATTAGACCTCTCTAAGGCCTATGATAGGGGGGATTGGTCTCTTCTTTTGAAAGTCCTCAAAGCCTTTGCGTTCTATGATAAATTCATCCAACTTGTCAACTAGCTTATTAGCATTGTTTTTGCAGTTGTGATTGATAATGGTTCTTCCTCCAGATTTTTCAAACCTTCTAGAGGTCTTTGTCAAGGTGATTCATTATCTCCCATTATTCTAAATACCTTGGTCATTTTTTTTCAAATTTTTCTTGGGAAGGGTCTAGTCAAAGGAATTAATCCTTCTTCATCCTTGAATACCTGCTCCCATGAGCACTTTGTGGATGACACTATGATTATGGGCTCTTCTTCTATCATGTGAAAAAGACCCTCTCCCTTTACTCATCTACCATAGGGAAATATATCAACTGGGAGAAGAGCTCTTTGTTCTTCATTAACACTCCAGAGGATAGACAACTTCGTATTGCCAGGTTGATTGGTTGTTCCATTGGGGAATTTCCTGCTAGCTATCTTGGTCTCCCCCTAGGTTTTAAACTGACTAATTCTTTTGGGCTCAACATAGTGGAGAGGTTTAAAAGAAAAAATTTCAGATGGAAAGGTGCTCCCTTGAGTCAAGCCGGTAAACTCCTCCTGAAAGCCTCTTTGCAAAGCCTCCCTTATTTTTTTTTAGTCTTTTCAAAATCCCCTTAAAATTTGTAGATCTTATTGAGAAAATCTAGAGGACCTTTCTCTAGTCTGACATTGAAGATAGAAAAAGGCTAGCTCTAGTGGCCTAGGACAAAGTTTGTAAACCCTTCAAATTGGGGGGTTTGTGGGTTCATCTGATAAGGGTGGTTAACAGTGCTTTACTGGCCAAACAAATTTGGTAGATCTATGGTGAGAAAAAGGAATGGACCCAAATCATCCTTAAGAAGAAACTCTTCCCTTTCACAGGCATTGTGGATTTTATGAAGTTAGATATTAGGATTAATGGTTCTACTATTTGGAACAGTATCCAACAAGATAAAAGTAAAGCTCTCATAGGGGAAAAGTGGTTGTTGGGTAACGAAAACAATATTAAGTTTCGGGAGGATAAGTAGCTTCAGAAGAATCCTCTTGCCTCTACCCTTAAAATCCAACCTCTCATCGAAGAATGCAACAAGAGATTTGGGCCTTGGGTTTGTAATTATTGGAGAAATCAGTCTTGGATTGATCTAGTTAGGGTGGATGAAAGCCTAAAACCTTTGATGATGGATCTCAATGTGTAGAAATCTGAGCCGTGGGTGGAGGATTCTTTGATTTGGGACACTCATCCCTCTGGGTCCTATATGTTTTCCTCAGCTATAGCTCTCCTCCTGAACTAGTTGGACCCTCCCCCTTTCTGGGCTAAGGTTTGGGATAAGAGATTGATACCTAAAATTAATTTTTTTTATTGGCTAGTTTTGAAGAATAAGATTCTTATGTTGGATAATTTCCAAAAGAGGGAGATGATGTTGGTTAACTGTTGCTTCCTATGTTTTAAGGAGGAGGAAACTAATTTCCACCTTGTTTTTTCTTGTCCTTACTCATGGGAAGTTTGGAATTTGGTCCTTAGCATTTGGAACCAACACTGGGTTTTCACTGGTAGCTTGTGAGATGTTTTTCTCTAATGGAGAAATACAGCTATGGGTATTGAAAGGACTCTATAGAATATTATTTCTCTATATGTCATTTGGAAAATATGGAGAGATCACAATGATAGGGTGTTCAAAAACACCTCGCTACCCCTATCTTTGGTGGTGGAGAAAATAAAAAGAAGTATCCAGGAGAATTATGAGGCATCTATGGGTGGGAAGCTGGATTTTTTTGCTAGTTTTAATCCTAAAAAGGACCTCAATGCCTCTAGGTTGGAGAGGAAAGATGCTTTATAGTTTTCTCCCCCCAAAGTTTGGATCAAGGTTAATTTTGACAGGGCCTCTAAAGGAAATCCAGGTCCTCTTGGGTGTGGTGGGATGATAAGGGATGATGTGGCTAACTGAATTGTTGGAGTGTCCCTCCCCATTGGTATACAGTCTAACCACGTGGTACAAGTGGTGGGTCTCTTTCAGACTTTAAAAATTGTTGATCTAGCTAGATACAATAAAGTTTGGATCAAAGGGGATTCGATGAAAATTTTAGATTGCATCAAGGGTAAATCTAAACCTTCATGGACAATCAAAGCTATTATTAAAGATTCTCTTGTAATTATTAACACTTAACAAAAATTAATTATTTCACATGTGTATCATGAGGCCAATGGGATGGGTGACGCCTTGGCTAACCTGGTTGTGAAATCAGATGGAATCATGACTTGCCAAGGAGGCAATAAACTTAATGCCTATTTGAAAGATAAGGTGGCACATGATAAGATTCACACTAGGTGGGCTGATTTGGAGTATCTCCATAGTAATAATGACAAGACAACTATTCAATAAGGGTTACTATATAATTATGGAAAGTTTTAGCTTTCCCAAGAATTAGAGGAGAAGACTCTAGTTTTTTAGAGTGGTGACAGGTTGTTTCTTGTTCATTTTTTTCACCCTATTCAAGTCTCTTTCTATGTTTCCTTGCAGCTTTTCTTTCTTTGACGATTGGATGGGTGGGAAGATGAATCATCATGAACCCAAGAATTGCTAGAGGTGGAAGGAAGAGAAGGAGGTTTTGGAAAAGTTGCAAAAAAGGAGGGCTTAATCCTTTCATGGATAAATTGCACGGTTTTGATGAAGGAGTTACCAAGTGTTTTGTTGATTGTTGGAAGGATGACACTGTTAGTATTAGGGGGATGGATGTCAAGATTACCGAGGATCTCATTTTTGAGGTTTCGGGGCTTGGCTCGAAAGGGATGAAATTTTATAGGGGCAAGAAAGTCTCCTACATTTTTATTCACCATTTCCCTAAGGATGAAGAGGAAGCTAGTAATCTAGTCAAGGATAATTGGGGTTTCTATGATGTCATGAGCTTCAAGGAGATCTAGTCCAAGGTGATGGTGGCTATTATGGAGTACATGACCCTTGATGGGAGGTATACATGATCCCATTCTTATCACTTTGTCCTTCTCTATCACTTTAGGCATAAGGTTAGGGTTTCTTTTCCCTATTATTTGCTTACGTCCCTCCCTTTGACAAAGCATTACTGAGCATAAAAGAAAAGAGAATAAGATGATTCTACATGAAGGTATTATCTTGCTCATTGTTGACCATGTTAAGAAGAATGCGGCTCTCAGCCCTTCTCCTCCCTAGTTCCTTCGTGGAGGGTCTGCCATTAGCTTGGTCAAAATATGTAGGAAGGAAGCGGTTAAGGAGGGCTCATCTTCTAAAAAATTGAAATTTGAAAAGAAAAGTGGCATGGAGACTGAGTCAGAGGGGGCTAGTGTTGGGGGTTTCTAAGATTTTAAAGGGAATTCTCTAAGAAAACCTAAGAATGATAGAAAGAACTCTCAGTCTACTAATGGTATTGATACAAAAGAAGAGGGGACTAAAAACATTAAGATTGTGTTGGATATGGGTGATTAGAATGATCCTGGGGGTCTGAAGGTCCCTATCTTGGTTGACTATGCTAGTTCAGTGGATCATGATGTTCCCATTTCTCTGAACAATGAATCTGCCACTTTGAAGATGTTAGATAAACTAGAAAATGATGTGAGAGGTAAGGAGACCCCTCTAGAAAAAGATATTTTTTCCTCTTCCAGAACTATCTGTTGGTGTTTGAAAATGCTTACGCCAACTAGGGCTGCCAATATGCCTATGATGGATATTAAGGATTGGTTAGTTCCAAATGTGAGCAATCTATAGGCAACTAGACCAACTATAGGGATGGATATTCCCTCTTCTACTTCCGGCTCTGTGAAACCAAGGCGGGTGCACCTGATCCAATAGTTGTAATTCTAACTGATAACTTCAACTCTGCCCCTTATTTCTTTATTGGATCTTTTAACAGATAAAAATAGTGAGAGAATACTAAACAACAACCTATTGTTCATTGATCCTCCATCACTGGGTAGGACAACACATAAACGTAAATAAAACTAAAATTACTGGTAATGATTTTAAGATTTTGGGATTTTGAAATCTGAATCACCTTCTTAGAACAAAGATAGGAGAATACAGGCCAGTGCCTTATCCATTGGGCAACAAAGTCAGAAAATAGAAAGGATCCCAAAACAACTTTGAGAACAACTGGTTTTTGAAACATAAATACAAATACCCCAACTATTCCCTACTTACAGATAATCCTTATGCAAATTCAATGAACATATATTTTACTTTGAGTAATATTTAATCCAACCCTAGGTCAGAACTCAAAGTGAGATACATACACATAAACCCTAAAATAGGCTTAAAGATTCATAGAACAAACACAATGGAGAGGTAAAGATTTGATATTTGTATTAAGTATAACCATGATCATTTACATACCTCATATTTTGAACAACAAGCTTACTGGACAATGGTGCCAACTTGTATCTCTTCTCTATTATCTTGACAAAATAATACAAACTTCAATCCTCGACTGAGGATTAGGGCTTCAAAATTTCCTTTTTCTTCTTACACCTAACTCACTCAATGCCTAGAATGACCATGGGAAATCCTTTTATATACAAGGAGATGCAATAAGCTTCCGGTCATTCTAGGGTTTACAAAATACCAACCCTAAAACTTTACAACAACTACAAAATTTACAATAAATACACTCAGTCACAATGGTGAGGAAATTGCAGTTGAGCTGACCTTCTTCACGTCTTTTAATGCAGTCCTTGGCTAGCTGTTAACAAATCTGATCTATAATATTTGTTGTCCATTCTGTAATGAATATTTCCTCATATCTCAACCACCCTTATGACTCAAAATTGACTGCTCTGATCTACTTTATGAAGCTAGCGGTATATCTTCACTCTCCACAACTGGCATGTACTGATATTTCCATTTATTATACACCTCTTCACTTGGGAACTCAAACTTAACAAATTCATCCTTCCTGGTAGACAACTGTTCCCATTCACTTATGATCTATGTGATTCTCTGTTGAATGGTGTCAAACATCAATCTAACATTTATCAACATTTTCATTGTGCCACTGAAAGAAGACTTATCACTTAAAACATTAGTGATTCATTCTGTGAGGAGTCCATCTAACTCCTCCCTCCACTGATAAGCTTCCTTAAATTCTCCTTTGTCTATGAAAATAGGAGGCACCAGTTCATAACTTGAAAGCATTAATTTAGTTTTCAACATACTTGTTCTCCTGATAAAATTGTCCACAAAAATGTTGAAATGCACCAACTTCTTCACAATTTGATGCAATGGCTTTATTAAAGGATCCGGGTCTTCCTGTCCCTTGGATAACATACGAAATAGTTTTACATTGGGAGACCTTTCAATCCATCTTTTCAAAACTGGAGCTATTTCATCCCTCTCTTTATTAAGAACCTTAAGCAAAGAAATTAACCTATCCATATGGCCATGTATAATAGAAGGCTTTAAATCTACTGCAAATTCCATAATCGCCCCTACTATTTTTTCTTCATATTTTTGATTTACCAAAGCTGTAGCCTTTGCGTTCTCATTCCTTTCCTTTTCCAATTGTACCCTGATTTCCCTCAATTTATTTGTTTCCTCTGTCAGCTTTAGCTTCTCCCAAGCAACCCTTGCATCCATATCTATTTCTGGGAGTGGTGAGGACGGAAATTCAATTAATGGGCTTGAAGATGAAGCCACCGTAGGCTTATCAGAAATTGCTAATTGAGGAGATTTTTGATCCTGTGGCCCTGATAACTGGACAATCAGTTTTTCCTTTTGAATTATCTCAACTTTGAGCTCATTATAAGATTTAAGGACCATTTCAAATTTGAGCCTAAGCTCTTCCTTTTCTCTAGCATCCTTCTCCGCCACACTAACATTGAACTTGGTAGTTTAAAGAATTAAATTAGATGCCTCCACGCTAGATGTTTCTCCCACTCTCTAAACCATTAGGCTCCCTATATATCCTGTGGAGAAATCACTCCTCTTCCCTTTATTTTTATCTTTATCTAAAGACCACATGACCAGAGCAGCATGATCTTTAGAAAAAGTAATTCCCCTAGCTACGTGCTTAGCCTGTTCTAGTGTAGCTAGGGTCTTTACCTTACTCTTCCTTACTTGGTCAAAAACAATGGCATCAGCAATGTCCCATTCTGGTAGGATCAGAATCCCTGCTGTATGAATCATGGCTCTCCTTTCTTCTGGAGTGATCTTCCCAAATTTTCTAGCCATTTGTGCCTTGGTCTCCTCTTCTATCTCTTTCACGTCTTTATCAGGGGATTCTTCCTTCTTCTTCTCACAAATCTCCTTAAACTGATTGATTTTCATTCTCCACAAGAACTGTGAGAAGGCCCTGGTTTTAACAAAATCATCATCAACAAGGAAAGAGTCACTTGCCTATTTTAGAATAGGGTCTATTTGTTTACCCTCAAATTCTTCTACTGTGAGATCCATGGCCACCTCTTTAGGTGCCTCCAGCATTCCCTCCTGCAAATCTTCATTAAAAACAAAAGATTTCCTTCATCCCTTAACTGCACCAGTTGTTCTGCTGCTCCATGCTCATCCAACTGAATAGGGGATTGAGAAGGAGAGTAAATCTCCTCTGCTGGTCTTTCTTCTTCTTGTCTTTGCCTTTTTGGGGAAGGTGCTTGCACTGCTAGATCACCAAGTGGTCTTTTCCCTCTTGAAGTGGAAGGAACATCTTCACTTCCATGTTGTGAGGTCAGAAGGATAGTATATCCACTCTTCTTTTGTACTGTGTACACCCCCTTAGGGATTAACTTCATATATTTAGGCTGGTTTAAGATCTGCCTAGCCTTTTTTGGATCTGTCTTAGTCACAGATACCCTTTTCTCATTTATAGCACTCATGAGTCCCTCAAAATTCTCTATAAGGACATTAAATTTTCTAGCCCATGGTTCAAAACTAATCAATGGGTCATAAGTTTTATCAAAATTCTAAATAAAACCTATAGACTTGCTATAAATCACCCATTTTTCTTTCTTAATCTCCTGAGCCTGAAGGTCAAACTCATTTCTTATTGTGTCTTCTGGAAAATTAAATTGATGCTCAATAAGAGCACACCTCACCTTATCTTTGAACATGCCTGAAAGGAAACCCTCTGTATCTGTACACCTCACCACTGCCTTTGATATTCTGTAGGGTTGCAAAACCTTATGCAAGTGCACCCATCCTCCTTTTGTAATTACATACTGATGTGCTAGAGTTACATCAGGAAAGAAAGTTCCTCTACCTTTGCCAGTGAGTGTTGTTTCTTGTAAATTTCCAATCTGTCTTAAAATCTCAGCATATCCTAGCTTCAAAGGGACCTGATATGGAAAAATATAAGGTGCCACTTTACTGCCATACACTCTAAATACTGTGGAGACTGGATATAAAATAATGTCTCCAAAATTATGGACAATGGTAATGTCCTTGCAGTAATCCATCGGCCTAATCAATCTTAATAACTCTCCTGGGATTCTTGGATTATCAAAAAATAAAAGAGACCTAAGCCTCGATGCAAAATCCCTATCAAAAGCAATATAACTAGCATCAGTTCTATCCCAGGACAACGCTGTAGTCCACAATTGCACTGGGAGAGTCTCTCCATATCTTTCCTTCTCAATATTCATCGTTGTACTAAAAAACTTCTCACCCTTATACAAAAACATGTGCATAAGCATCGAGTACCATCTGAATGGTCTAGAGACCTTCATATTCTTAATCCCTATTAATCCTTCATGAATTATTTCAGCAAAATGAGAAGCAAAGTAAAAAATGAGGGCTAACTGGGGGTGGAGTGACTGCACCATCATGAACATAAAAGGTACTGGCATATGAGTCTTCTCATCATGCCCTAGGATCAAAGACAAAGACCTATAAACTTCTTGTGCCTTTTTACTGAATAAATCTAACCTGATGGGCTCTAGTGTACTTGAACTGACAGCACACATTGATCCTATCTGATCAAAATATTGCCTTAGAGGCCCTGCCCTTAGATAATCCTTTTGTGCCTCATAAATCTCAGTGAAGTCCATGAAATCTATTTTCTCCAACCCCACAGATGGTTCATTTAATGAGAAAACCTGTCTAATCTCATCCTCGGTAATGCTTATCAGGTCTCTTTCGCTTATATCCTTGACACATCTTGTCACAGGATCATAGCATTTAGCAATCTATATTAACAATTCATCATCCATGAAAACCCTAGGGCATACCAACCTCCCAATGTCAAACTGCCATACATTACTGAGGGGCACACAAGCGTTCCTTTGTGAATATGCTAATTTAAAAAGAATAAGACCGTTGTGCTTATCGCCCACTTTAGCATCTCTCATCTAGTTCCCTCTATCATAGAGAACTTCTGCAACTGAATCTCTAGGATGTCTCAGAGTGAGCTCTTTTACTCTTTGTGCCCCATTATCAGAAAATGGGAGCAACTGCATCAAATCCTCAAAAATTCCTCTCTTACTATATTCTGTTTGACTAGACAAATTCCTCTTGGGCGGCATTTTGAAAATAGGGCTGCGTACTAAGATATGAATTCCCAAGAAAACTTTAAACAATATCAACTGACAATAGGAAAGAAGACCCCACAAAGCTTTACAAATTTCAAATGACTTAAACACAGGAGAAAACCTACCAGGCACCTGAAAAATCTTCTGCTTGAAAGCACTGGATGAAAAATATATCGCCGGAGAACATACGAGAGCAGTGAAGAAAAACAATAATCAAATTTTGGTATATAACATCTGCTAGCGGCTCACAATTCTCTTGCACGTAACAAATTTATTCCACCATTACTGAGGTTGGCGGCCCTATCACTCACTGGACGTGAAAACGTCATTCAAGAGAAAAATTCAAATTCAAGCCGTTGATATATTTCATTTTCGGTGCATCGGGCGGTAGACAATCTTATCAGCAAAATCCTATAGTACCTTTAGCAAGCTAGTTCTCGACCAATGAGAACATTTCAAAATTAGCATGTGCAGAATTAAATTCCTTAAGTTCATCCTAGTCTGAACAGCGATCTTTACACGTCAACATCACCCGTGGCCAATCAAAAATGACCGCCTCATCAATATATTTAACACAGAGGACCCACCAAATAGCTTCCATCCCTTTATCCAAATCAACGGTTGTTGCTAAACCGCAAACTTAAAACCCAAGCATCTCATCCCAACGGTTTAATGACAACCATAAGATCCTGTAGCATTTTAATCATCTGAGAAACTAAGGTCCCATTGCAACACATCAGCGGGAACATATCAAATCAAAACACGCCATGCTATAAAAGACCGACAAGTGGACCCAGTCCCTTTTCCTTTCTAACTCGGAGCACTTTGAAAATAGTCAGATCACAGCTGTTATCCAACCAATAAGAAGTAAACACGTCAAAGTGAACTGGCGCAATAAGGGGCCCACTGAGCACTTAAGTCTTTAAGAAGATCAGACGGTCGTCGCTATACCGCGAACTTAAAATCCTCACATCTTTGATCAACGGTATAATGAGAAGCATCCGATCAAACTAAAGATTAACCTTTTGGAAAACATGACCCCACAATCAAACACATCACCTTCTGTCTGTCAAATCACATTGTGCCACATTTTCATATGGGCGGGTCCCTTCTGACTATCCTTCACTGTCTTTAAAAATGTGTCAGCCGCCACCTAGTTTTTCTGAGAACCAATAAGAACCAAAAAGATTGTAATGACCTGGCACTATTAGGACCCACCAGACCTTTTCAAATAAAGCAAATCTGACGGCTGTCGCTATACCACAAGCTTAACATGCAAGCATCTTGGATCAATGGTATAATGACCACCATAGATCTGTTTCACCCTTTAAAGTCTGCAAACTCTTCCTCCAGTCGGGCCCGCCTTTGAGACAGGTGGCAACTCATCGCTATATCGCATGTCAGAGAAAACTGACAATCGGGGTCTTGCGGTGTAACGACAACCACTCATTTTGGAAAGTGAAAACCTTAGGAAAATATACCCAAAACTTAGGCCTAGAGAAATAAAAAGGAGAAGAGGGGAACGGGGGCCAACAACCTTCTAACCGCAAACGCATGACTTAAAAAATGTTAAAGGCATATGCAGATTAGCACTCTTAGTGAATCAAAAAGGTAACACGGGAAAATAAAAAGGGGACAAACCAACCTAGGGTTTTGGAAGTGAGGGACGAAACCCAAGCCAAAAACCTAGATATTTCAAAGCTACAAACGCGGAGTCAAGAAATATTTAAAAAAAATGATAACACTATCCCTTTCCTAAAGACTATTGATATGTAGGAGAGGAACTTTTAGCTCCTCAAAGAAGATTTAGAGGAAAAAATTGACCCCCCTTTTGGTGTTTTGCAAATGGACAAAGTGATATACATGTATTCCTTCCCACTAGTTAAATGGTTTTTTCATGAGATCAAACCCCTGAGTCTCAACCTCAGATCCCTCTCTGCTAGAAAGTGGACAATATTTAGGAAAGGTTGGATTCTAGGTCTCACAGATCAAAGGTGGGGAGAACATGTATGATGTGAATATGGGATTTCTATAGGATAAGTTTGATAGGATGGAGGCCACTCTCAAAAATATCCTAATGGATACCAACCAGTTTATGGGAACTACAGTTGACTACATAAATAACATCAAGAAGGAATTGAATGTTGGGTCCCCTGTTAAAATTGATGATATCAATGATGATGAGGATCTGTTTGGCCCTAGAAAGCACACCAAATTTTCAAAGAAGAAGAAGATCTAGGAGAGGATTCTGGAGATCTCGAACCTCAATGTGGCCATCACTAAAATGTCCAAGGCTAAAAAAGATATGGAGGCAACTCTGCTAGAGTATGCCTAGTTTTTTTTTTTTTTATGTTTTCTTCTTTCTCTGTGTCTTCATCGCTAGATGTTGGTTTTTATTTACCGTCGTAGGATAGTTTTTTTTTGTTGGTTCGGGTTTGCTGGCAGGCTGGTTTTCTAGGCCCTGTCTCTTTTTGGTGGGTTTAATGATATATCTTTTGTAACTATCTTGTAAGGGGTTGTGGGTCCCCATTTAAAACCTTTTTTTACTAGTATTCAAAAACATATTATCAATTTATCAATTTGAAATCTATTTTTTTAGTGACATTACGTAAGCCTCTTGAACATAAAAATGAAACCTAAATTTTGAATAATCAAACTCCCATTGAAGAGGAAGAATGAGACTTAGATAGTGCCTTGCATTTGCTAAGTCTCCCAGATGATCACTATACTGATGTAGGCATGGCTGGTATAGTAGGACCCACGAGCTTAATTTATGGTACTAAAGAAACTCATTAAATTCTTGTTAATGGTACAAGAATATATTCTAAAATATCTACTATAATATATATTAGCATATGGATCACCAAAACCACACCCACACTCATAAAGAAATATATCAGTTTATCAGTTTACTACACCATTAATTTTCAAGTTAGGATACCATCTACCTAAACTTCACATTTTAAACACTTTTCATTTAAGCACGCCTAGTTCTAATCAATTTCAAATAGTAAGATGATGATTTCATTCAAAAAAATTATTTCAATAATAATCATAGATTCATTATGAGGAGGAGAAACACATGATTCCTACTACTACTCCCATTTGAAACAATTATTCTTCTAACATATTCAAACATTTTAATCAATAGTATTAACCTAGCTATCCTCAATTTTCTTAAAGTGCATTTATGAGATACCATTTATACCATTAACCTAATACACATTATTCCTTTTAGTGTCCTACTTGAGATAACAATGTACTCCACTTTAATATAGCATCATATCCTATTCTAGAGAAGGTGGTCATATTTACATCAAGAACAATACATATTAGTATTCTTTTAACATTTCCTTAAAAACAAAATCTAATTCTTAAACCTATTATGATAACCATGCATTCCTATTACCTCACTATTCTATTTACATTCTATAGCTCAACATCCCTATATACTATTATAGACAACCAACTAGAAATATTATTAGTTTCATACTACTAAAGTAATGCTTAGGATACATAAAATGAATTCATTTCTATAATAATAATTTATGATCTCTATTTTTCACTAGGCATATAGAAAATATACATTTGATAAAAATTAAAATCTCACTTCAATCATTAGGATAGATAATCTATTTCATTTCTTAATACCTGCTTGAAAAGAAAATACTTAGACAATGTTATACTCTTACCTTAGAATTTATTTCTTACATTATTTTAACTTGTCTTTCATACAATTTAACATGACATCCACAAATGACATAAGCCTTATATAATAACATGCATGAAACACTTATCCCTTCTTCGTAAAGTAAATTACACTCCTTTGTATGATTAAATATTGGGGCCATAGGTCTTTTACTCAAGTGTTTTCCCTTAATTAACCACATCCATATTAAATGATACATTGTTTTGCTTAAGGAATTTAAAAACTTGCATTGTTATTACAACCATAATTAGCTCATCCTATTACTTCAAGAATTTAGAGAAGAAGAAAGAGAAAATGATGTATTTTAAATATTAATATTATTTGTCCTATACAGTCACATCACTAGTTCAACTTTTAGACATACTTATATCACATATAAATGGATTATGTTTCCAAATTCCTTATTTTCAAAGACATGAAATTTCATTATCTCTATCTACATTTCAATACATAATGATTTCTCTCATCAACTCTTATCAACCCTTAGCTAAGAATAAGAAAGATAGAGTCAGTTTTGAAAGTTCCATCTAGACATGATACTTAATTTTAAACTTTTACATAAGTACATGAATCCACTAACATACTTTATTAATCAAACAAATCAAATATTATCTTTTTCTCTCTACAAGAACAAAATTGAGTGCTATCTCAACAACACACCTATTCTAGCACTTTTGTAGTTACTAGGTTTTTTATTTGTAGTTACCTTATGGATCACATAATGCATATTGACTAGTATAAAAAATCATTAAAACATGAAATCAACCATGTGTTTAAGGAAAAATACATTGCAAATTCATGACAATGTGATATAATGCACAGAGAAGCATGAGGTAAAGTTAGCAACTAACAAAAAATTAGATTTTACAAGAAGCTGAATACTTCTACAAAAAGAATTGAAAAAAAGGAGTATACATGATGGATTTCAATTTACTAATGTGTCACTAAAATCTCAAAAGATATTTATTGTCACACAATATTTTTCCCAGAATGCACAAAATAATATCAAACTCTTAAAAACATAAGTAAATGCTAACAGACAACTTGAACCTTGCAAAACATACTTATTCTCTATAATCTTAAATAACAATGTAGCATAGTACAAAGACAACATAGTTTCAAATTCAAGGTTGAATTTCACAATCAATGATGTTAACATGAATAAGAAAATAATACAAATCATCTAAATGATAATCATAGGTGAGTTATGAGTCCCAAAGTTCCTAGTGTAGAAACTTAGGCCTGTTATACCAGATGTAATGCCCCACTAGGGAACCTGAGAGGAAAAGCCATCTAACCTCTAATTTTTTTTGGAGTTAACTAATATTATATGTTGGTGGTCCTATAATATTGGGTTACATGATTTTTCCGAGTTTGACACTTAAATCTACATTCTGAGAAAAACTTCACATTCAAATGCACATTGGCACTAAGCCTTTACAAATTTGAAGATGAAGTAAATTAGAATCTTTTAGGATTTTCTATGTAGATTATAAATATATATATATATATATATATATATATATATATATATATATATATATATATATATATATATATATATATATATATATATATATATATATATATATATATATATATATATATATATATATATATATATATATATATATATAATATGTATATATATATAGATAGATAGATAGATAGATAGATAGATAGATAGATAGATATATAGATATATATATATATATATATATATATATATATATATATATATATATATATATATATATATATATATATATATATATATATATATATATATATATATATATATATATATATATATATATATATATATATATATATATATTTATTTATTTATTTTTTATTTTTTTTTAACTTTTTTGGAATTGATTTGAATCCATTTTTATATATCCCTTCAAAAACAAGTACGTTGTTGTAAATAACATTTTTTAAGAGTGACACTCACTTCATAAAGCATAATTTTTTTTTCTAAAATAAATATGAATGTTATTCTTTTGAATTTAGTTTTGTAACATCCATATCTAACTCTTTCAATTGGTTTCACAACTTTATCTGTAGTATTTTATGTTTTAGTAACATTTGAAGTTGACTTAACAATAATTTTGACATACGTCCAATTCATAGCTTATAACTTATGTATTTTTCCTATTTCAAATTATTTTTTGATAGAAAGAGGACATCAATACCTAATGCATAGATATTTTCAAAAGAAAAATTCTTTTTTTTACTATTTCTCCATAAGCACTGAACACAAAGGTTGACATATGGTGAAATATTTATGTTTAGTAAAACTAAAAAATTACGAAGTCATAATAAAATTACTATATATTAACATTATAATCATTAGAAATATTTTTTACATAGTACCATATTGCATATATAGGTCTGTCAAATGAATTAATTTGATCTTCCAAAAGATAAAGTCAAAGTTTATTCTTTTCAGCATTTTAATAAGTGTGAAGGAGACTCTATTGCAAGTACGACTAAGGAGTTGACATAGGGAAACGATGGAGGATCCAAAAAAGGATGGTCCAAACCTACACTGCTGATTATAACAACAACAAGCACAACGGAATACAACAAGATAATGAAAAAAAAATAGAGTTTCATTCAACATGTTCAGTTGTAAGGCCTTCCAGGTTTCAACCTATTACAACAAAATAAAAAAGTATCAGCAAGATCTTGCAAGATCAAAGGAACCACCAACTAGTTCAGATCTGCAATAGGCAGCCTCTGATAGGAACAACCACCATAGGATCTAAACTTGTACTCACACTTCCAAGCAACCCCTTGTTGTCCTAAGCCCTCAGGCCACTAGTTCTGCTACAAAGTCCCATATTCGCAAATATGCTTCTACTCTACTCTTCCATCATATCATGATGATATAATGATCATATACCACTCTCTAACTCCTAAACATCTACCCAAGCTCTCAATATATAGCCAGCTAAGCCACAAGTCAGCCAGTCAGGCTTTAATTACAATATAGGTCCAGTCCAATGAAAGAAACCAAAACTAATGAAAAAATGATCAAAACTTAATGTGCCTTTCGATTTAGGTCCACACATGACCCAAGAACATTTCCCTAACCAGGAAAGGCCCCATCTCATCACACAGAACTACACAGGAAGAAACACTCCACGTTTCGCATGAAAACTGGCAGAAAATAGGTCCCCGAGAAAAATGGGCATAACTTTTTACTCATAATGAATTAGGAGTTGTGCCCTTGGGAAATGGTATTAATTTAGGTCCTCTTTAAGTACTTAAGATCTCAAAGGCTTATTTATTAAGGATAAAGGTCTCCACATCACATAATCAGCACCAAAACTGTAGGAAAATACTGCCCCGATGGCAAGGAAAATAGCTCCAACTTTGAAATAGTTCATCCAATATCTCCCAAACCATGCCACCTCAAGAGCTGTGACCTTAGAAATATCTTACACAGACATAAAGGAACAAACTCCTTTCATCGCACATGCCAAAGATCTCAACAAATCAGCGCAACACAAAAACTTAGAAAATTGACCAAAACAAAGCATTGCATCCCTCTGCCAGGAAATTCCTCCAAGACAAAGAAAGATCTTCAAGAACCCAAAATGCTTCTACATCAGACTACCCAGGTAAATAGAAAGTATGTCCCATACTTTAATCTCTAGATAATTACTTGCAATCAACTTCATCTTCACCAAAGGCTTCTAATCCATCAAGGATAAGAAAACAAATCGGAAAACCAACCATCTATGCTTCATCCATTCAAATGTTAGGATCACATGAATCTCAATAATCCAATCAACATACCACTGATCATCACAACCAATATCAGAAACAAGAGTATCCAACTCCCCAACAAGTAGATCCAAATTCAAATCAACATCAATATGAAATCCCTCATCATTAGCATCCCATCTCTGCAACTTATCATAAGACTCATTATTGTCAACCAACAATTGAAGTCCACAACCAACAAATAAGATTTGCACCATAAAATTAAACAAAAGAAAGTCGACAACACCACCATCCCAAAGGTGTTCAACAACAAGTAACTCTTCACCAACAGTAGTCTGATCACACCCAACTAGATGCTCTGCAATCTCCATGTCAGACACAACCGAGTGAACATGAAAACAAATCTTCTCACCAGCCTCAATAAGGTCAACAACATCATTGGCAACCACAGGTATCTCAGCAATAGCCACAAGCTACTCTGTAGGTTTCATGTTAGACTCCACCAACTGAGCATCAAAACCAATCTCTTCACCACTAGCAATCTCATTGCGCACAACAAGATACTCTGCAAGTTCCATGCTAGATCCATCCATCTACGCATGTGAACCAATAGACATTTCATCAACTTGAGCCAAGTCATTAGGGACTTCCACAAGTTTTCATCATCTCTACACAACCTTCTTCTTTGTATTCTATCTTCTTAATTCCTCTTGTAGGTCTTGCACTTGTTTCTTCAAAACTCTAAATTCCTCTACAATCACACTAAGGTCCAATCCTCTTGGAGAGATCCTTCAAGATCTTTGAAAACCCAAGGCAACAAATCTCCAACAAGGTCCTGGTGCAAACAGCCTCAACTAGTTTACACACTCAAGATCTTCAAGCTCTGATACCAATTGACGTAGGGTAGAGATGTAGGATCCAAAAATTGATGGTCCAAACCTACATTGCTGATTATAAAAACAACAAGCAAAACATAATACAATAAGATAATGATTCAAAATAGAGTTTCATTCAACATGCCCGACTCTAAGCCCTTCTGGGTTTGGGCCTATTACAATGAAATAACAAAGTATCAGCAAGATATTGCAAGATCCAAGGAACCACCAACTAGTTTAGATCTACAATAGGTATCCTCTGATAGGAACAACCACCATAGGATCTGAACTTGTACTCACACTTCCAAGCAACCCCTTGTTGTCTTAAGCTTGCATGCCACTAGTTCTGAGCTACAAAGTCCCAGATTCACAGATATGTTTCTACTCTACTCTTCCATCATATCATGATGATCTAATGATCATCTACCACTCAATAAATCCTAAACATCTACCCAAGCTCTCAATATATAGCCAGCTAAGCCACAAGTTGGACAATCAGGCTTTAATTACAATATAGGTCTAGTCCAATGAAAGAAACCAAAACTAATGAAAAAATTATCAAAAATTAATGTTCCTTTGGATTTAGGTCCAAAAATGACCCAAGAAAATGTCCCTAACCACGCAAGGCCCCATCTCATCACACGGAACCGCGCAAGAAGAAACACTCCACATTTTGCATGAAAACTAGTAGAAAATAGGTCCCCGAGAAAAATAGGCATAACTTTTTACTCATAATGAATTACGAGCTGCACCCTTGAAAAATGGTAGTAATTTAGGTCCTCTTTAAGTCCCTAAGAGTGCAAAGTCTGATTCATTAATTATCAAGGTTTCCACATCACACAATCAGCACCAAAATTGTAGGAAAATACTACCCCGACGGCAAGGAAAATAGCTCCAACTTTAAAATAGTTCATCCAATATCTCCCAAACCATGCCACCTCAAGAGCTGAGATCTTAGAAATATATTCCATATACATAAAGGAACAAACTCCTTTCATCGTACATGCCAAAGATCTCCACAAATCAGTGCAACACAGAAACTTAGAAAACTGCCCAAAACAAAGCATTCCATCCCTCTGCCACTAAATTCCTCCAAGACAAAGAAAGATCTTCAGGAACCCAAAATGCTTCTGCATCAAGAGTGTAGAGGTTATATCAAAAAATTTTTGATATAAGAGGATTGTATTTAACCATTTTTAATTAATTCCTTCAAATAGGACCTCTCAAGGCTTAAATCATCTTATTTTCTTAAAAAATGGTTATTTTAGCAAAAATCAGCATGTCCAAAAAAGTGTAACCCACTATTGTGGGGTCACCCATACATAATCTCTAATACATAGATAAGAACTTGTTTACAATATTTGAATGCAAGATTACTATCCAACCTAAGTCATCATCAGTTCCCTAACATCCCTACTAAAGAAACATTGTTTCTCCTATTCACCTTAAAGACATAAACATTGAATTATAATATTTACATTATTTATAATTCACCAAATTAAATGTTCCTTGTTTATTCTTTTCCCCAATCATAAATTACCCTTCCATTGTAAAAAAATAAAATTAATAAGTTACTCTCTCAAATTAGAAAAAAAAAAACAAAAAAACATTTTCTTCTTTCTTACATAAATAATCATTCCTTGATAGCGAGAACTCATTTCTCATTCTCTTGATCCATATATATCCATTAGTTATAATTTTCATTTCTATTCTATCATTTCCCAACAATTCCTTCTTATAACAAAATTATTTATCTACCATTACTAGGAAACATAACCATTCATTTTCTCACAAATTCACTTACTGATTAACCATTTCATAAGACTCTTCCTTTAACATCAATCAATAAACCTTATTTCTTGCAATACATCAACATAATCCATATCTAAGTTCATAAAATATGAACAACTACCTCTATATACCTAAGTTCATTTTCTTTATAGAAGGGTAGCATAAGATAGAAAATGATTAAAATAAAATAACATAATCCACTTTGTTTCATATTCATTGCATCTACAAATTACAACATGTAATCTTTCTCTTTTATTTCACCTATAAATACCCCTTCTCATTAAATTGCTTGAAATTAAGTTACATTACTACATCCTATACAAATATCTCCTTTTATAAGTTTATAATTACAAAAATACATTTACATCAAATACATCTCACAAGATACATGATAAAAACATAAAGTATTCAACTATAGATCTTGAAAGGTACATGAGGAGAGATCATCCATGAACCTAAATATAATAAAGATAAACCACCCGAACACATGTAACCAATTGGAAAAATACCCCCAAGCTAAGAGTTAGAAACCAAGGCCATGCAAGAGGTAACAACTAGGACATATGCAAAAATTAATACCTTTCCATGAAGACAAGGTTGTTGGATTGTGCCATCACATAGACACCTTATTCCACTCCCATTCCTAGCCTATACAAGAACTAATTACATGGGTGAGGAATCAATTAATATTGATTAATTCCCCCCTCTCCCTGTTAATCTTATTAATGTTATCACTTAATTAAGACAATCACTAGTGGGTTCTTGTAGTGGTCACTTTGTCATGCCCCATCTTGCACTGTGAGAAACTCAACAAGTGCACCTAGGTTCTTTACCCATAATAAAAATCATAATCCATCTAGGAATAAAATCACAACATAGAAGATTCCATCATTGCATCATATTAGATCATCTTATTAGGTTTACATCATCATTGGTTGTCCCTAGTCCACTTGACAACCCTAAACCCTAATTTGGAATACAAAATGATTCAAAATAAATAAGGAGGTAGAAAAATCTACTATAAATGATATCAAAATCATATTCATGTGTATTCAAAGGTCAAAATATTCAAAATTAAGATCCTAACATCCTTTGATACCTATTTAGGCCCCGAAAACCAAAATAACCCTAAAAATGACATTCTAGAAGTTATACACACTTGGTCACCTAATCTGGACACTAGGTCACCTGATCTTTACACTTGGGGCTAGAAGTTTCACACCTGGTCATGGGATGGAACACTTAGAGCCCATAGTTATGTAATTGGTTAAGGATCAAGTATTTTTTGAAAGAAGTACAAGGTAGATTGAGGTTACATCCAAACCTAAGGCAAAATGAGGGCCCCAAAAGAAAAAATCCAAGGAAGACACTTTTGAGATCTCCTCAATTCCCTTCCAGGAAAATCAATAAATAAAACCAAAAATTTAGATAATTGTTGTGCCTTTTTTAATGAATAGAAAAATGTCTTTATGAAGTAATGAAGAGATGTCATCACATAAGCACAAACATCATTCCAAAAGGATATCAAATGCCTCACAAGCATAATATAAACATCGACAATATATAATAAAAAAAAATCAATCACAACATGTATCATTGATCAAGAACACAAAGGAACACCACATTAACATGTATATATTCATCTTTCTTATGTAATATTTCTTCTAGGGATAACTCCTACTTATTCTAGGAACTCTAAATGTTTCATATTAACAAAGAAAATTCAACACCATTTCCAATCGACATAATTCTTATTCATACTTTTACAAGAGAAAAACACATAAATAATAATATCATATTCCAATCAAGGATCTCTTCCTAAGAGTAGATCCTACTTGGAGTCTTGCAAATGAACCTTTAATAAAAGAGCCCCAAATGGATCCAAACCATCTCTCCTCTCTCTCTCTCTCTCTCTCTCTCTCTCTCTCTCTCTCTCTCTCCTCTCTCTCTCTCTCTCTCCTCTCTCTCTCTCTCTCTCTCTCTCTCTCTCCTCTCTCTCTCTCTCCTCATTTTATAACAACCTAAAAAATAGGGTGTCGTAAGAATCTATATTCTCAATAAAAATACTAACACAATCTTGGGTTTGCACTTTGATAGGGGAGGACTTATCTGAAACTCTATTTTTAAAACCTAGAAGCTTAGTCAATAACATCAATACTAAATACATTATTGGTCGTCCAAACATGAACTTATATTTTATATTCCTATTTTTTCTAGATTAACCAATAGTTATTATTTGAGAAGCTCACATAGGTCGAACATGTCATCTTTAAAGACATTTGATGTGTAGTGTAGATAGTAGTGGTGGTGGTAGAACCTCATAGTTTTAATAGTAAATTTTGTATGCCAAACCCTTGGTCCCATAGTTGACATCAATATTAATGATACTCGCCATAGACATGCCCCTTCCAATAGGTTGAGCATTGGTCAAATTCATCACCATGTTGTTATTCAATAACTTCAACACATGTTGAGTGTTGGAGGAGCACAATCTTATAAAAACCCTAAATGCATCCTATGTGATTTTGTGTCTAATCAAGAAACATGGTATCTCTATGAATTTGACTCAGAATAATCTAAATCCATGCACGCTTAAAATGTGGAAACTCCTAATATGGAGTCACATGTCTGGAATATGCATGTAGTTTGATTTTAATGTTGTTAGGTCATCTTATTCCACATATTATTGAACTTGATATGAATGGTCTCTATAAGGGTCTATGAATGTATGCCTAACATCCTCTGTGCAAATAAAATCCAATAGAACATACATAAAGGCTCCTTCCTTATTTGTCTTCATGGCCACAAAAGGATATGGCTTGCACCTAGCTCATGGCTTCAAGATGATATCTACTACAATTGGTGTAGTCATACTAATCAACAAACAAAACTAATAGCATAAGATTGATAAATACCTTGATCGTAACTGTCTTTTGGGTTAGCAAAAATATACTGCACAAGAAATCTTCTTTTGCACAATAGAGCCCACAAATTCACAAGACCATAAGTGATAAGAATGAATCCAAAAAACTCAATTTATCTCTCCATTGAAAAATTAGGGTTTAGCATTGAATTCTCATAATTTGATGCAGTTATACCTGAAAATATGTTACTTTGTTTTGATAGTGAAAACAAAAACATGTATACTTTACCTTTCACATCATGCTTATTTTCATACCATACTTTCAAAATTACAAAATTCAAATTATATGATTACAGTATATTTCTAAGTTAGAGATTTTTCCATTCATATTTTTTGTGCATTCATAATTAAGTTTATTTTATTCCATAATTTTATTAAAAAAAATATGATATGAATAAAATAAACTTAATAAGATCAAGTAGATTCCCCGATGAATGACATAATCTGTAAAACATTTTCTAGTTTGATTGTGTGAGTATTTTTGCATCAACATTTGGAATAACACTCTCTGATCCATCATCAAGATGATAATGATAGACAACATAAGGAAAAAACATTGATATAAAAACACTCACACAATTGAATCCAAAAATAATATACAAAAACTACACTTAATTATCCAAGTTCTCATTTAGTAAATGTTGAAATATAATATCATGGACACATAAGAAGGTTGAATACACATGAAGGATTATACATGATTTAATATTTATCATTGTCAAAACTATAATGTCAAGATATTATTAAATATAATGGATTAGGAAAATGTCTCTAATAGAGCCATACTTCTATATACAACAACCAAAGCACAAAAGTCCCTAGCTTATAACAAGCATATAAAAGACATGTTTGGGTTGGAGGGGTATTACATTCAATTTGTTGTATTATTTCCTAGGACATATTCTTTTAATTAATTATACACAAATTAAATATCCAACTTCTAAATTTATCTCTTTCTTCTATAAATCTTATACTTTCTTGTACCTACATATGTTCTCTTGTTGTTGTTGTTTGACATTCTCATGCAAATATAGCATAGTTGCTGCAAAATATTCTGCATCAATATTTCTTATGTCTTGCTTAACCAAGATTTTAAACTCATAAGAGCCTATTGGATGCATGCCATATAATATAAGCTAGACTAAAACATGTGCTTCTATTTGGTGAATCATTGTGGGTGAATTCTACTTGGGCAAGAGCTTCATCCCACTATTTAGGACTTCAACTTGTAAAAGTCTTCTTAAGAAGTTGTCAAGGATTTTATTTACTACCCCCAATTTATCCATTTATTTTAAGGGTAGCATTCTAAAATAAAATTCATATATTGTTTCTCATTTTCCTTCAAATAATCATTGAAAAATAGTCAATAAACTTAGTGTTCATGTTAGAAATTTTAGGAAGTTCATCCAATCTTACTACATTTATGAATAGGTTGGAAAAGTTAGTTGCATTATTTATTTTTGAACAGGCTATGAAATGTGCCGCTTTGGAGAACATTCCAAATACAATAAATATGGAGTCATTACCTTTCCAAGTCTTTGATAGTCCAAGCATGAAATCGATATTGATTGACTATCCTAACCTTTAAGGAATATGAAAGGGCTGATATAATACTATATTTTCAAATCTTCACTTAGCATGCTCCTATGTGCTACTTCATTTAACAAACCTCCTCACATTAGCTTTAATTTTTGGCCAAAAATTATATGCACTTAATTTGGTAAGTACCTTTTTTTCCCCAAAAAATATCATGCTAAATTACTCCTATGCTGAACTCCTTCAACGAGTTATCTCTCATTGAATATTTAGGAATGTATAGATTTCTACCCTTGAACAATAGTCCTTCTTGATGAATGTAGTCTACCCATGGACATCTATCTTTACTTATAGGATATGCTCATGCTGCATAAGGTTAGAATTTTGAATCTCCCTTTCATATTATTTTAAAATATCAAATCCAAAGACATTTACTTTAGATTGTTGCATGGTAAGATTTCTTCAACTTAATGCATCTATACATTTATGAACCAAGATACCCTAATAAAAGGTGATATCGTTGGAATAATCTGAGTAGATAATTAAGTCTCATGAGGAATTTAGGACTTTACATAGAGGAGTGGTAAAATTACTTATTCATATAGGTTGGTATATTTATAACTTCTAAATCAATTCCAATGAACCTAAAAAGGAATTAAAAACTATTTTAGTAAAAAAGATTTGAATCAAAATGTCCTAATTATGATCTATTTGAGGCCCCATTAAGAAATATTTGACATATTGTATGGATAGTCATGAATTCAAAAGGTCATAATAAATATTACTCTCGAACTAGATGAGGGTGCTAGGCACTCATAATCTCCAAAACCAATGTAATAAAGAAGATGAGAAGGTCCTACCCACCATTAACGACCTAAACTACATAATTGATTAACCAAATTGGACCTAGACTAGTTTCAATTTAAAATATCTTTAATTGATGTAATATCAAGGGCTATATGGGATACAAACCAAATGTGTCTCTATTGATGTGCACAAGCTCTAAAATTAAAGGGGGCAGTTATCACTTATAGAAAGGACAAAATAAGAGAATAAATGGAAAATCTAAAGATGATGTTGAGTTTGATGATTTCTTGGTATAGGAAAGAACGATACATGAAGGAAAAAAATTTAAAGGAAAATCAAGAGTTAAATCGCAGATTATATCATCGTAAGGAGTAATTGTCGCTATATTTCCTTTTGACCTCAACATTTGGAAGGGCTTTGAGATACCTCACTCATTCTTCTAGTTTTATAGAGATGGTTTGAGAGTTTTTATTTTATTGAGTGATCAAAATTGTTGGTGATCACCCATCATCATAGGTCCAACTTTTCTTTCGCTAGCTATGCTAGGTAATTTATCTCTCCATATTTAGCATAAATGGTATTCATAGGATCAAAGGCTTTGTGCTTTGCATAGATTAAAACCCTTAGTTAATCATTCAGTAAAGTTTCAAGCTCTACAAGAAAAAAATTGAAATATATTTTGTATATTGAAGAACATTAGCTTAATTTTATGGTTGTTGAGTTGGCTTTGCAAAAGCCTCTCTTTTGGTTGTTCAATTTGATATTTATTTGAAGAATTATACTCCTAGACTTGTCAAAGTTTCTTAGCTTTCTCTCTTTGTTAATTATTTTTCCAAATGTGTCACTATTAACTTAAACAAATTTGAAAGTTTAAATGACCTAAATTACAAAAATTTATTTATTTAATATAATATTTTATTTACCATTTCTTAATTTTAGATAAAATGCTTCTACTTTTCTTTTCTTATTGTTTATGATTCTTAAAATGAATAGGTAGCACATGATTCTCTCATGAACAAATCCTCTAAATATATTAATTCCCCGCCACATCTATATTCAATTTGAATTATGCCAATATATGAATTAGCAAAGAAATTAAATTGTATTATATGACGTGATGAAGTTTAATGTAGCTAAACTAAGGAAAGCTTCGCACTTCCCATCTTTGAGGAGCTATGGATTTGAAAACTATGTTGTAGTCAAGAGAATGCACTAGTTGTGTCATTTAAAATGGATTTGTCTGGCAACTTCTTGAAAATATGTCTTGATTTTTCCACAAGATCAGTAACCGTACGAATAGCCATTCTTAACTTATTAGACTTAGGGTTTATAGAAAATATTCGAAATGTGTCATCTAGTGTTTGTACATGAACACTATTACAATGTTTCTTCACTCTTTACATCTTTTATCACTCTTGAATGCTTCAAGTGAGGTAAAAACTTACCAAGTATTGCATATATACTACTCATATCTACCACATTAAATGTTCCTTCAATTTTAGCGTTTTTTAATCAATTCTGTTGTAATAGGGATCTATCAAACACTTAACATTTCTCTGCAAAGAACACATGTACTCCATAAATTTAACTAAATGACTCCAAAAACTCCAACCAAACTTGTCCATGACACTATTAACTGGTATGCCGAAGGTTTTAGCATCTTTGCAGTATATGCGATCTGAATAATTTGCAAATATAGCTCCCCTAACCCATTACTATATCATTTACTTTCTAAAAGAATCATTTACACCATCCCGATGTACCTCAACATCTTCCTTTTTCTTCTAATTTTTGTCCATCTCTTTATTTTTTCAAGGTAGTTCAGTCCCCTTCTAAGGTACATAAGATATGCCATTCTTCACTTTGCACTATTTAGTAGTATGTCCTTGTTTGTTGCAGTTATAAAATGTAATGCCGTGTTGTAGAGCATTTCCATTCCTTCTCAAATAAGATCTACAATCAACAACCTTATGGCTAAATTTGTTGCATGTGTAATAGTAACCATTGAAAGATTGAGCAGTGATAGCGTTGTTTTTGTTCACGAAACCATTTCTACTTATGCACTCAATTGCTTTATGACCAAATTGGTTACATGTATAACACTCATCGTAAAACACATAATGCCTTGATGGCGTGAATAATTTCATATTCATTCTATTCCTAAATTCAATGACCTTGTATCCATCTTGTTGCAAGAAAAGAAATTACTATTTAAAGAATGAGAGTAAGCAATATTAATTATTTTATTTGAAATGGTCCTTCTATAATTCAATATTTTGTTTCAAACTTGTAAAAACTTGTTTACATCTCCTTCTATCTTCATGAATACATGTTGGGTCTTCTCTCTACCTTTCTTATTAGACCCAGAGCTTTCTCCCTTTTCAAAGCCAAGACCACCATTATCCCTATTGTGATTTTTTACAAATAAGTATTTCATCAAGGTTACCAGTGCCCACTTTTGAGTTTAAAGAATTTATTAGCTTGGTCTTTTGCATTTCTAATTATTTTCTCAGAGTAGCAATATCCTGTTCATGCTTGGGGCATTCCCCTAGGTGTGCAGCACGTGGACTGCTAGAAATGCTAATGCACTATGATCCACCTGGTGCAGCTATGGCGGACTTTTGGTTGCTATTAGCTCTTCTTAGCATGACCCACCAACAGTTTGGAAGGGTAGACTAAAACAGAGCTCTTCATTAATACCTCAGCTTCAGAACCAGAACCGTACATCTGATAATTGTTTCAACAACTATATTGGATTTCTTCCGATCCAGTGGCACAGAATCATCTGCATCAAAATTTTAAGACAAAAAGAACCCTTGTCATCTGACTGAATGCATGGACAGCTGGCCACCCTGAATCGAACTAAATGCCGGATAAGATTAACTGGCTAACGTTTGTCTGTTTTCGCGGAGAAGGAACAGAAAGGTCGGATGGCGACCAGATCTTGTAGGGGAAGCTCAGTCAGACTGGAATCTTCTTACTGACGTTTGATGTGACGGTACACTGACTATTTCCAAATTTGGACAGATCCCATAAAATAAAAAAGGAGAGGAGGGATTCAACTGAGATTTTATATATAGGCTGTACACCCAAGCTAACTTAATAAGAGAACAGTTTTTGGAGGAAAGTAAATGATTGTGTATTTGAAGCTTAAGTGAAGCCCCTATCAAATCTACTTTGTGTTACTGCTAAGGAAACAATCCAAACCATCATGAGGAGTATTGGTGATGACCATTCTGTTACGAGACACAAGAAAGGGCAATGGACGCCCGAAGAGGATTTTTTGTTGATGAAATATATAGAAACCCATGGTGAAGGGAAGTGGCGAACGTTACCCCCAGAAAGCAGGTTTGAAATATTTTCTTACTCTGTTGTAATGGGCATTTTCTTTTGGTATTTTTGGGTACCTTTTTTGGCTGTTTATGTTTGTGAATTGTGTCCGCTCTTTTTCAGGTCTGCAACATGTTAGTTATGTAGCGAGAAAAGCCATTTGTTCTGATTAATTAAATATTTGTTTTCTCGAGATGTTTAGGTTAATAAATATTTGTTTAATTGGTAGTTGTTGACAACCAATTCAGTTTGGTTGTTGAGTTCCTTTTCATCTCAGCCGTTGATTTTTCAGCGAGAGTAGTATAAAAGGAGGGCTAGGGGGCATTTGGAAAACATCAAGTTGTGAAGAAATTCATTTGCAGTGAAAGCAAATGTATTTGCAGTGATAGCAAATATTCTTGCAGTGGGAGCAAGGGTGCAGTGGTAGCGCTGGGATATCAGTGGGAGATATTAGGAGTTTATCGGAGATTTGTCAGTACGAGGCAAGGAATCTTTTGTAACTCTTATATTGCTGAAGATTAATATATTTTCCATCTGTAGAACTGGTTTTCCCTTAGGGGTTTTTTCTGGGGCAATTTTGTCCAAAAATATTATGTCATTGTGTTCAAATTTATTTTCGCATTTATTTTTGTGAAGTTGCAATTGTGTTGTTATTCAATATTTGGCTATAAATTAGTTTTGGCAGTTAAATAATCTTTCAAGATAGGAGATTAACAATCAGTGATTGCAATAGTTAATTTTCACATGGTATCAAAGCAGTGTTGAGGTAGAAAAACTTTATCCTAGGAAAGGAAAAATTTTGAGGGCTTATAAAACCTAGTTGATCACTTTGAAATTATTATTCTTTTATCCCTTTAGATGGCTTCAACTGGTTTGAGAGATCAGGACGATTGGATGGTGCCACAAATTTTGGTGTGTGGAAGGCCAAAATTTCTTTATTGTTGGAAGAGAATGGTATCAAGAATTATGTTACCAGTGTTGTAGCTATAGCTTCAGATGCAACTCAACTTGCAACATACAAGAAGGATGATGCCAAGGTGAGGAGGATAATCCTTGATGGTGTCAAGGATCATATTGTTCCACATATCTCAGAGTTAGATACGATGAAGAAGATGTGGGATGACATTCTGAATCTGTACTAGAATGCGACCACTAATAGGAAGATGATTATCAAAGATAAGCTGAAGAATACCCGAACGAATAAGGGAGAAGACGTGACAAGTTACCTCACAAGCTTAAACTTGTCAAGGATGAGTTAGCAGCTGTTGGAGATAGCCTAGTGATGATGAGCTAGTGAGAATAACCCTAAATGGGTTTACTAAGCAGTGGAGTGTCTTTGTTCAAGTTGTTAGTGGATGAGACACCTTACCAAGTTGGGATCAACTATGGAGTGATTTCACTCAGGAGGAGTTTCGACTAAGTCTTGTCAATGGGGCCAATAAGACTCAACAAAGTGAGGTGGAACAATAAAACATTTCCCTGGTGGGGAAAGGGAAAGCCAAGAAGGGGTCTAACAAAGGATCTAATTCCCAAAGTGAGAAGAAGAATGACCTATCGAAGATCAAGTGTTTTGGTTGTCAAGAATATGGTCACTATGTCAGTGATTGCCCAGAAAGTAAGAAGAATGAGAAGAAGGGTAAGAAGCAGGTGGCAGCTTCAGCAATGGTTGAAGATCTCTCTAGTAGACTAGAAGATGAGTTTACACTCATAGCTTGTATGGTTATCTCAACCTCATAGTCTATTTGGTATATAGATAGTGGGGTGTCATTTCATCATGATAGGAGTTAGAGAGTACTTCTCCAGCTATAAGGAGGAGAACACCAATACCCAGATCTCTATGGGAAACTTGTCCAAACTCAATTCAGTTGGGAAAGGGATTGTTCAGTTTTAGAGGGAGAATGGGAAGATTATTCCCTTTCATGATGTGTTGCATGTGCCAGGCTTAGGTATGAATTTGATTTATGTATCTATTCTTCAGGATAGGGGTATAATGTACTCTTTAAAGGGGAACATGTGTTGATCAAGCACAAGGAGTGGAATTCACCCATACCATTGGAGTTAGGAGTGGTCACCTTTATAAGCTACAGTTTGATACTCCTAAGGCACTCATGAGCAACTATAGTCCGAGAGTCTTGGAGAGCTTTGGCATAGGAGGATGGGCCATATTCATCATGGAGCACTTAAATTGCTTCGTGAGACAGTTGATAGGAGTTCCAAAAGTGAGCATAGAACATGATGATGTGTGTTGGGGAAGTTTGCGAAAGCACCTTTTCCAAGGAGTGACACCAGATCTGAAGGTGTTCTTGATCTAGTACATTTAGATGTTTGTGGACCGATGTCGACAAAATCTCTCAGAGGCTATGAGTACTATGTTACTTTTATTGATGATTTCTCCAGGAAGACTTGGATATACTTCTTGAAGACCAAGAATGAGGTTTTCAGTCAATTCCAAGTATTCAAGGCTCTTGTGAAGAAATCGACGGGAAGGAAGATAAAAGTTCTTCAGTCAGACAATGGAGGGAAGTACAAATGAAATGAATTCAAGGAGTTCTGTACCAGAGAAGGAATTAAGAGAGTGTGGATTGTTCCTTACAATCCGCAACAGAATGGAGTTGTTGAGAGAAACAACCATTCTATATCAGAGGCAGCAAGGGCTATGCTACATGATCAAGACATGCCCCGCTACTTATGGGCAGAAGCATGTAGTACAATACTCTACATTCAAATAGAGTTCCCCACAAGGTACTAGGGAAGATGACACCAGAGGAAGCTTTCACAGGTAAGAAGCCTGATGTTAGTCATTTCAAAATATTTGATAGTTTGGCATATTGTTATATTCCAAGTGATACTCATACCAAGTTAGATCAGACTGCAGAGAGGGGGTACTTTGTTGGGTACATTGAAATCAAAGGCATATAGGATTTTTATTCCAAGGACTAGAAGAATTATATTTAGATGTGATGTCAAGTTCATGGAGGACAAGGCATTCAGGAGGTCTAGAGATTTGCTAGTAGAAGATCAAAGTGAGCAGCCAATAGAAGCTGCAAGGATAACTTCACCAAGTCAAGGGCATCAAAGCCCAAGTACAGTTACTTGTACAAGCATAGGCTCAGGTGGTGGAGATTCACAACATATGGATCAATCAGTGCAGGAGGATGTGCATCAAGAAGACATAGAGGTTGATATTCCATCCTCTATAGTTGGTAGTGGAAACTGTGAGGTTCAAGAGACACAAAGGGATACTCAGGAGTTAGTGGGAGCTCCAAGAGGAGTATAAGAGAAAGGAGACAACTAGCCAAGTTCAATGAATATGTGGCTTTAGTCAGTCAGTTGGTAGACAATGAGCCTTCTAGTTATCAGGAGGCTACACAACATCAGGTCTGGCAAGATGCGATAGTTGAGGAATATACCTCAATAATGCAGAACAATGTGTGGGAGATAGTGCCTAGACCAACAGATAGGATAGTGGTTGGATCACGTTGGAGACATTTGCTCCAATGGCCAGGTATACTACTATTCGAGCTGTGATCTCATTTGCAGTACAGATGAGATGGCAGATCCATCAAATGGATGTCCAGACAGTATTCCTTAATGGTGAATTGAAGGAGGAGGTATACATAGAGAAACAGAAGGCTTTGTAGCACATAGTAAAGAGACCCACATGTGTAGATTGAAGAGAGCTTTGTACGGACTCAAGCAAGCTCCCAGAGCTTGGTATGAGCATATTGATACATACTTGCAGGGAATGGGCTTTGTGAAGAGTGAGGAAGATGCTAACCTCTACTACTTGGTGGTTGGGGGTGAGATTCTCATTCTTGTTCTATATGTAGACAACTTGTTTCTAACAGGTTCACTAGGCTCATAGAGGAAGGCAAGAGGGATCTTGCAACAGAGTTCAAGATGAAGGATTTGGGACTTATGCACTACTTTCTAGGCATGGAGGTGTGGTAGATAGATGAAGAAATTTTCATTGGCCAAGGGAAATATGCATTGAAATCTTGAAGAGATTCGGGATGGAAGATTGCAAAGCCATGTTGACACCTATGATCACGAACTGGAGGAAGGTAGACACTTCAAAGGAAAAAGATGTAGATCCCTCCTTATACAAATAGTTGATTGGTTCGCTTATGTATTTGGTCAACACCAAGCTAGACATAGCTTTTTGCATTAAACTCTCTTAGTCAGTTCATGGTTGAGCCAAAGAGAGTGCATTGGACAGCGGCTAAGCATGTCTTGCATTACTTGCATGGAACAGTTGAGTATGGGATCAGATATGTTTGAAGTGAAAGCATCAGGTTGATGGGCTATACTGACGTAGATTGGGCAGGCAGTACAATGGGCAAAAGGAGCACTTCAGGGTGTTGTTTCAGTTTGGGATCAGGAGTTGTTTCTTGGTTCAGTAGGAAGTAGAAGTCTGTGGCTCTGAGTTCAGCAAAAGCAGAATACATAGCAGCTAGCATGGCGACATGTGAAGCTATTTGGCCTCGAAAGTTGCTAGTATCCTTGTTTGGTCAGAGAGTTAAGACTACCGTGATACACTATGACAATCAGAGTTGCATCAAGTTGTCTGATAATCCAGTTTTTCATGATAGGTCTAAACATATCGACATCAGATATCACTTTATCAGAGATTATGTACATAGAGGGATTGTTCAGCTACAATACATACTACAGAGGAGCAGGTAGCAGACATTCTGACGAAGGCATAGGAAGGAAAAATTTATCTCTTTAGAGATAAGTTGGGTGTCATGTAGAATAGCTTCCTCACTAAGAGGGAGTGTTAGTTATTGTAGCGAGAAAGCCATTTGCGTGATTAATTAAATATTTGTTTTCCTGAGAATGCGTAGGTTAATAAATATTTATTTAATTGGTAGTTGTTGACAACCAATTCAGTTTTGGTTGTTGAGTTCCTATTTATCTCAGCCGTTGATTGAGATCAATCTCAGCCGTTGATTTTTCAGCGAGAGTAGTATAAAAGGGGGGCTAGGGGGCATTTGGAAAACATCAAGTTGTGAAGAAATCATTTGCAGTGAAAGAAAATATATTTGCAGTGATAGATAATATTCTTGCAGTGGGAGCAAGGGTGCAGTGGTAGTGCTGGGATAACAGTGGGGGATATCAACAGAGATATTAGGAGTTTATCGGAGATCTGCTAGTAAGAGGCAAGGAATCTTTTGTAACTCTTATATTGCTGAAGATTAATATATTTTCCATTTGTAGAACTGGTTTTCCCTTAGGGGTTTTTCGAGGGACAATTTTGTCAGAAAATAGTGTCATCGTGTTCAAATTTATTTTCCGCATTTATTTTTGTGAAGTTGCAATTGTGTTGTTATTCAATATTGACTATAAATTAGTTTTGGCAGTTAAATAATCTTTCAAGATACCTGAGATTAACAATTAGTGATTGCAATAGTTTAATTTTCACACAACATCGTGGAAAAGACTGCAGATTGAGGTGGAAGAACTACCTGGGACTCAACGTGAAAAGAGGGAATATTTCTTTAGATGAAGAAGACCTCATCATCAAGATAGCACAAGCTCCCTTGGCAATCGGTAAATAGAGATTAAGAAGGTTTTGTCTATTGTTGTCGCTGTTGTTTTTGGGTTTAATTGTATATTTCTTTTTACGTGAAAGTTCAGATCACATTTTATTAATCATCATCTCGTTTTTCATCTTCTTGAGTTCTATAACATCGTAATAATAGATCACACCAAATTTTAATGTTAGTATATCTTAAACAATGAAATTCAGATATAGTAGGAACAGCATCATAGATTATGAAAATCTATCTGAGAATAATTAACTTAGTGTACAAGTTCCTTAGACAATCGATATTTTAGGGACTCGTTGTGTGAAATTTATAAGCGTCAAAGTTTCATATTGTATTCTATGAGTTATACATTAGTTTTCACCTCTTCAAACATTCTAAAATCTTGACGATCAATTAGAAAATTTGATCCACACATCACTGCTAGAAACCTCACACAATCAAATCCAACAACAATAACCTCCTGAAATGGTAAAAATCTAATACCATTAATTTGTTTATTGTACTTATAAGAGTTCTTTATACTGCTTGCTTTGTGTGCGACATTTGCAGATGGTCTCTGATAGCAGGAAGAGTGCCCGGTAGAACAGATAATGAAATTAAGAACTACTGGAACTCTCATTTGAGCAAGAAACTGCGTCGCAATCTCATCCTTGAGACTTCGATCCATAACAGGGCGTCTTCTTCTCCCTCGGACCAGTTGCACTTGAAATCTTACGAAAAAGATCTCATAGACAACGAAATCTTTTACAGGCATAGCCATTGCTCCCTGCCTGACTGTACAATAGACAGTCAACAGCAAGGAGATCAAGTGAAGACCAACCATTTTGATATTAGCCACATTACAGACAGACAAAATTGATCATCAAGTCATATGGCTTCTGCATTTCAGCGGCCTCCTCATACTTCAGTAGAAGATAGCAGCACAAGATTTTCCCAATGTTTATCTGCCAACCATGATGTGGGCCTTTCTACAGAAGCTTGGCTGCAACAACCACTGCCACCATCAGGCCGTTTTTATGAGAGAAATGGGCACGTATTCCACTCAATGGTGGCCATGCAGCCAAAGTACTGTTCATCCTCATCACTGTGTATTGATGGTTGGTATGATGAAATATGGGATCACAATGATTTGGGTAATGATCATCATGATGGGTTTATGATGAGATATGTGATCCCAATGATACGGGATGTGCAGAGATGAAAGACGCTCCTCAGTTAGCCTTGGATTATGAGCTCTTGTCGAATGAGTCTGGTGTGTTGGTGGTGATGTTCAAAAGGCATGAATTCCATATTAGGCAGGGACAATATTCATGACATTTTAAACGCAGTTAATAAAACCCATGCCACGATCTGCATTCTCTTCAGGTAATGCACCCAATTGTCTCTCTTCGAGGGCACTCAGATGCAGTGCACAAATGGTTTATATATTGAAGACAAAGAGGACAAGTTTCCCCAATAGAAATGAATGCTACCACTACTTCAATGGCATGTACTGCAATTTTTTAGCTCATGTTAAAACATTTTTTTCGAAAGGTTGCAATGCTTTAGGTTTTGTTATTCCTACAAGTTTTTATTTAAAAATGTTTTGGAGAGCATTCATCCCTATAATCTTGTCAGAGTAGAGAAACTAACCTTTCAAATAATATAAAAATTTTATAAGATAAAATATAAGATTTTGAAAAATAAAATTAAGTGTAAATGTAATGATATCTTAGATCTCGAGATGGGGTATGTAAATGAATTAATTAAGTTAATTCAACTTAGATTTGAACATGTAATGAACAAGAACGTGGAGAATTAAGTTTATGTTTTATAAACTATTTCTGAATTCAATTGTGTGAGTGTTTTTACATCAATGTTTATCCTTATGTTGTCTATCATTATCATCTTGATGATGGATCAAAGAGTGTGATTCCAAATGTTCATGCAAAAATACTCACAAAATCAGATTAGAAATGTTTATAGATTATGTCATGGATTGTGGAAATCTAACTGATCTTATTAAGTTTATTTTATTGATATCATATTTTTTAAACTAAAATTCTGAAATAACATAAACTTAATTATGAATGCACAAAAAACAATGAATGGAAAAACCTCTAACTAAGAATATAGTGTAATCATATAATTTGGATATTGTAATTTTTGATATTATGTTATGAAAATAAACATGATGTGAAGGGAAAAGTATAAATCTTTTTTTTGTTCATAGTCAAAACAAAGTAGCATCTTTTGGATATAACTACATTAGATTATGAGTATTTAATGCTAAACCCTAAGTCTTCAATGGAGAGATAAATTGATTTTTTGAATTCCTTTTGACCATTTATGATCTTGTGAATTTGTAAGCTCTACTGTGCAAAATAAAATTTCTTATGCAGTATATTTTGCTAACCCCAACAACCATTATGATCAAGGTATTATCGATCTTATGCTATCAATTATGTTTGTTGATTAGTATGACTACACCAATTGTAGTAGATCTTGTATTGAAGCCATGAGCTAGATATAAGGCATATCCTTTTATGGCCATGGAGACAAATAAGGAAGGATCTTCTATGTATGTTCTATTGGATATTATTTACATAGAGGATGTTAGGCATATAGTCATACACCCTTATATGGACCATTCATATAAGTTCAATAATATATGGAAGAAGATGACCTAACAACATTAAAATTAGACTACATGCATATCCTAGACATGTGACTCAATATCTAGGAGTTTCCAAATTTTAAGCATGCAAGGATTTAGATTATTATGAGTCGAATTCATGGAGATACCATGTTTCCTTGATCATCCACAAAAAATCATATAGGATGAAGTTAGGGATTTTATAAGATTGTGCTCCTCCAACACTTAATATGTCTTGAAGTTATTGAATAACAACATGCTGATGAGTTTGACCAATGCTCAATCTAATAGAAAGGATATATCTATGAAAATTATCATTAATCTTGGTGTCAAGTATGGGACCAAGGGTTTGGCATACAAAATTTACTATTAGAACTATGAGTGTTCTACATCGCCACCACTGTCTACACTACACATCAATTATTCTTTAAAGATGACACATTTGACTTA